>MU227610.1:1611811-1633002 GCA_018584345.1 Thuja plicata | reverse complement strand
TTTTGCAGAGCCAGAATTGTAGAAGTTCTAACCTTGCCTTGGTTGTGACTTGTTAGTTGTCCAAATCACTTGGGTTTCCCAGCATTGGATTGGCAAATCCATAGGAAATCCAATCTATTGATTTGAGAACCAACAAATTGGTGACTCTACTAGGGAGTTGTTCAAAAGAACATTTTTGTATTTTACCTATAATCTCTGGTGATATATTTAAGACTCTACTAGGAGAAAAGAACTCAAAAGATAGTCAGTATTTTCCTTCTAATAAGAAGGTTGTGACTCTATTTAATAAATTATTTTAGTTAGTGACACTATTGAGGGAAAAGACTCAAAAGGAGATAAAAAGGTGGTGACCCTATATGTCAAAAAATTTTAATTTCTCTACTGAGGGAGATAGCTTGGAAGGGATGAGTATTTGTCCTTTAATTAGTTATAGAAGATCTATTACATAATGTTTAAATTTATGTTCAAAAGGTTTTTGATTCCCGTTGATACTAGGCCTTTGGATCTTATAAAGTTTCAATGTAGTTCTAATGAATTGTTTTCACAACTTTCACAAAGGGTTCCTGAATTTTATGGATATTATGATGAAACGTCTCTTGATCATTTGGATGCTTTTCATATATTCCTTGATAATTATGAGGTCCATACAAAAGATGATTCCATGAACTTGTTTGCATGGTCATTAAAAAATAATGCACAAGAAGAATGTGAATAATTACCTACAGAGTCCATCTCATCATGGAGACAGTTTGAGCAATGATTTCATAATACATTTCATGATGCCAGTGGTGAAGAAGACAACATGTGATATGAACAGTATGAAGACCAAAGTTGCAACATGGAAGAGGATCCTAGTATGTCTCCATTTGATGCATTTTTTAGCTTGGAGAGATTTGAAGGGGAGTCTTTTGAACATTTTTTGATAAGAACGGTGAACATTCTTCAAGAAATACCTTCAAACATTATGCCTTCACAAAAATAAATCATGAGAAAGGTTGAAAAATTGGGAATCACATCATATGATCCTTCTGTAAAATTCCTTGCACATATATTAGAATAAGATGATGAAGACAGAAAAAGGGAGGCTTATGCTCAGATTGAACAAGGCCTTGTGTTTGATGATTATCATGATGAGGAAGATGAGTGCACTAGTCATACAAAAGATAAAGAAGCATCCATTATTGAGAACCATAATAATAATTGTGATGAAATGGAGGAGAAAAATCCGGTTCAAATTGAAGAAGAATATGTACATAGTGAGATTTGCATGGAAACAAGTATCAATGACCATGATGATGCAGAAGAATATCTTCTCAGTATAGTAGAAATCTCATATTTACTAGACATGGAATATCAAAAACATGTTGAAAAGAGTGGTCAATTTTTTTTCTAAATGTACCATGATAATAAAGTTGATGGATAAGTACATACTCAAGGGGTACTAGATGAAGAAGATAATAAATTTTAGGAATCAAGTAACGAAGATGAAATAGAACAACATACAACATATGAACACAAAGAAGTTTCAGATGAAATCTATCATGGAGATATGCCCGAGTTATCTATATCCTTGAATCCATTATTTGAAGAATATTTTCTATGCAATCAAGTCCATCCACATCATGATAAAGCCAGTGGTCCTAGCGATCATTTTGAAGATGATGAAACTCAAAATATGTATGGGGAAGTGTATTCAGAAACTGAGACATGCATTATTTCTTCCTATGAGCAGAATTTGTATCAAACATGTGAAGATGAGATGGAATCAAACAGACATAATGAGGAGAATGTGTTAAATATTAGTTCTAAAAATTATTTGAGTATCCTATCTAATCAAAATCTTGATAAGAAGGAAGTTCCTGAATGTGAGTTATCTCCAAATCCTTTTTATGAAGAGAAACAACATCTTGAGTATAGAGAAGATTGTGTACGTAAAGGCATCCAAGCAGAAGAGCTTAATCTAGTTACTTTTAGGGTTGATCAAATGAATGGGGATATTCTATTTAGCAAGGAATACAGTGCACCTACTGACTTTTCTAAGGGTAAAAAAAAGTCAAAATGTGTTAATAAAGCAATGACTATTGTCCATGAGAATGGTGGCATCATATTTGGGAGATCCAAAGTATTACATGATCAGAATTATGTGTTCAATAGAGGAAAGAAGGAGTGTTCATTTTTTTAGGGGGCCTAGGGCCACCCAATTTCCCTTTGCATCAGATTAAGTGTGGATATTTGTTCTACTTCTCCAAGGATAGTTGGAATCTCTCTATGCTCACATGGAGCATACGTACCCAGAAAGAGCCATTGGTGGTACCCTAAATTTTGAGAATTTAGAAGTCCCAATCCATTATCAAGAAAAAAGTTTCTTCATACTAAAAAAAACAAAGGAAGGAATATTTATGACACAAATAAATGGAACTAACTAATCGAAGCCTTCAGAAAATGTAGGAATTTTGACCCGCTACAAAGATGATGCCGACAGAGGCTGAAGGTGGTTGAATTTTAAAAATCTAAAAATGACCCAGTTTGGGAAATCAAATTTCCTATCTACAGAAGAAATATTAGCTTTTCATGAGATGTTTTGGATTTTATACCAAAGCCAAATCCGAAAGTTAGGTAGTTATTTTTTAGTTAGTTTATTATTTTTTCAAAATGATTTGTAATAAGGGTTGTGTCTTTTCACCCTAAAGAGGTGTGAAAGCCACTCACACACACACACACACACATATACATAATGTAAAATGTAAAGAGAGGACAATACAATATAATATAATTTCACATATTTGGATAGTTTTGGATCAACAATTGTAACATGGACCTGGATGTACTATTTTTAAAAAAAATCAATAAAGATAAGTCCTTTTTATTTCACATGTACAATTATTTTATTATCATTTTAAAATTACTCCCTCAGATAAATCAATAGAACTTCTTCAAAGTGATAGTTTGATGTATATGCTTGCTAATCTGGTTCATAGTCTTTATTATCAATCAATTTTTCTCATTTTGCATGGTTACATTCTATTGATTGAGGCCTCAGTCAATTGGTCTGTCATGTAAGAAGTAATATCATTTTGATATATCATTGAACTTGTTCAAGGTTGTATATTCACTCCATAACACCTTTGAAGTGATAAGTTTTCTTGTAAAACTGTGTCTGAGGTTGAACATTGAGTTGGGATGATTTTGAGTCTATCACCCATGATAGAATAAGGCAATGGTCTAATCATTATTTAGATTATACTTATTCAGTTCATTGTTTATATTTTTTTGATATCTTATATATCTATTCATTTCAAATTACATACACATTTACTAAACATTCTTTCAATTACTTAAAGTATTTCAGTTTACAGTTCATGATATATTGCTTTCAGTTAGATTTCTTTCAAGTGTCTTGCCATAATTGAGAGAGAAGGTTGATGGGCTTCTTATCTTCTATAAAAGCCTTGTAACTTGAAGGATAAGTCAAGGTATAGGCCTATGAACCTTGGTTTTGCAGAGCCAAAATAGCAAAAGTTCCAACCTTGCCTTGGTTGTGACTTGTTAGTTGGCCAAATCACTGGGGTTTCCCAAAATTGGATTGGCAAGTCCATAGGAAATCCAATTTGTTGATTTGAGCACCAACATAACCTATACATGAGGAAAAATCCTTAGTATCTCATGTTGAAAATACATCTGAATGGGTTATAGATAATGGTTGTTCACATAATATGACTGGAGATAAAAAAAAAAATTGTGAGTTTGAAAAGATATGATGGTGGTGTTGTTAGACTTGGTGACAATACTCCTAAACTTATCATTGGAGTTGGATCTATTTTATTGGATGGAAAGACTAATACTGACAATGTATTACTTATGATGGACTTAAGCATAATCTATTTAGCATTGGACAGTTAGTGGATAGAGGTTATCAGTTGAAATTCATTAATGGGAAATTCTCTATCAGAAGTAAATCAGGAGATTTGATCGCATCTGGTACTAAATCTAGAGGTAATGTATTTGAATTAAATACATCTAAAGCTACCTTTTTTATTGCAAAGGTTGATGATAGTTGGCTATGGCTTAGAATATTTTGTAATATTAACTTCGATAGCATTTTGAAGGAAAGTATGACTAATGTTGTAAGAGATCTACCTAAGATGGTAAAGCCATCTAACACTATGTGTAGAGAGTGTATTATGGGGAAGCAGACCAGAAGCAGTTTTAAAATTAAATCTTATTCATCAAAAGGGAAGTTGGATCTAGTGCATACAAATCTATGTGGTCCTACGAGAACAAGATTGTATTACAAAGAAAGGTTCAGTGTACTTTCTATTATGCTATGGATTGAATTCTTTGTGCTTTCTCTTGAGATGAGGGTTGTATTTCCTAGAGTGAAATTTGAAGCATTTAATGAATTGTTGGATGATATCATTTTTGGAGGCAATGATAAGATGAGTAAGAAGTTCTCTAAAGAAATGGAAAATAAATTTGAGATGTCAATGATTGGTGAAATGATTTGTTTCTTGGTTTGAAAATTAATCAGAGTAAGAATGGCTTTTTTATATCTCAGACCAAGTATCTTAAGGAAATGTTGAAGAAGTTTGGAATGGAAGATTGTAAACCTGTTGGAACATCTATGATGACTAGACATAAACTGACTTGTAATGATGAGATTCAAAGTTTTGTTCAAAGAAAGTATAGATCTATGATTGGTGGTCTACAATATCTAACTCACACTATACTAGATATTACCAATGCAGTTGGTATTATGGCACAGTATCAAGCAGATCCCAAAGAGACACATCTTGCTACTGTGAAAATAATTTTCAGATATTTAAAAGGAACAAAAGAATATGGATTATGGTATGAAAAATTAGATGATTTTATTTTACAGGCTTATACATATGTTGATTGGGCAAGAAATGTGGATGATAGAAAGAGTACTAGTGGTGGTGCATTTTTCCTTGGGAAAGGGTTGGTTTCTTGGTTGAGAAAGAAGCAGAACTGTATTTCTCAATCTACTTCTGAATCAGAGTATGTTGCTGCTGCAATAAATTGCACACGAGTTGTTTGGATGAAACAAATGATGGACATTGGAATAATTTTTAAAGAACCATTGGTTATCAATTGTGATAAAACCATCATAGTGAATATGTCGAAGAATCCTGTAATGCATTCAAAGACTAAACATATTTCTATTAAGTATAATTTCTTGAGGGAGAAGGTAGCAGAGAAAGAAATTAAACTAGAATATATTAGCACAAAGAAACATATAGCAGATATATTTACAAAACCTTTTCCAAAATATGCTTTTGAGTATCTCAAAAGCATGCTTGGAGTAAGAGCCCCTCCTTGTGATAATTAATTGATGTAGATATGTATCAATCTAGTGGCTTTTAGAGCTATATGATTTTCTGGACTTGATGTATGGATCTACTCCTCAGGGGGAGTAATCGAAGGAACACTAGAGCACATTTTGGTTATCTTGTACCTAGCTATTGGACATGAAGATTTGAAAAAGATACAAAAGATTACAGATGAGTTATGGCACCCTTTTCCATTGCTGCCAAAGGGGGAAGGATTCTATGCGAAGATCCCTACTATTTTGGGGAGATTTGTGTTGAGGATATTGAGAAGATTGTATTGAGAGGAGAACTTATTTTTGATTTGATTCTGGGTTGATCTATTTTCCCATATGTTTCCATCAATGCCAAAGGGGGATATTTTTGGATGATATCAGTTTTGGGTACTGACCATGTTGTTGATATTAATGTTTTGTCACTGATGTCAACATATGTTTCTTTGGAGAAGACAGACTGGTTACTTGACTGGAAGAAGTGTACAGACACTGTACAAATTTTTGAGAATTATCAAAATTGGTTATATGAAGAAGGATGTGTGATGATCTTATTCCTAAGGTTGCTTGGATTTATGTTACATATTGAGGCTGTTACAATTGTTTTGGTGAAGACTAGTTTCTGGACTGTAACTGTGATGCTTGATAGAGTAGGTCTTTGTGTTTTGTGTATATCTTACTGGCAAAGATATTTCAGATTCAGAGAGCTTATTGGAGGACTGTAGACATATTGTAAAATATTGTCTTGTGTTCAATTGGTTTGATAATTTTGGTGACATCAGTTGTGGGATGTATTATGGAGAATACCTATTTGGTGGCCGACTTCAAACATGTAGCATGTAATATGAATTGTGAGCGTGGATTTTGGATCTGGAAACACAACTGATGGATTATATTTGATGTTTACTTGTTATAGGTACCGTATGTATCTTAGCAAGGGGTTAAACAATTATTTGTATATTGGGAAAACCTAATTGGCCGATCTAATTAATTATTTATGTATTAGGAAAGCTTAACTGGCTGACCTAATGAATTATTGTAATAGGGTATATATGGGAGATATTTTATTTTGGAAAGATGTGGTAGTGGAAGAGACTGAAAAAGAAGAGAAGTGAAAGCTGTGAGGCTTGTTTTTATACTAGATGTAGAGCATAGTTTGTGATAAGAGTACTTCATTGGAACTAACCAAGCAAAGACAGTTTCTATCAGACAGTTCACTGGATTGTATATTCCTATATAGAATTGTTCAGATTGTGAATCCTTGAGGGTGGCTTTAACCTTCTTTGAGCAGTGTGCCTAGGTAGTGTGCCTACTACTTTTCTTGACTCCTAACAAGGTCTGTCTCCTAACAGGGACTATATACTGTAATGTTGTAATAAGCTCCTAACAAGGCTAAATCTTTTAACATGGATACTATACTCTCAGTACATTATTTGTGGGTGATAATTCCCACCAGGGTTTTACCTTTAACAGGTTTTCCTCGACAACAAGTATTGTTTTATTGTATTGGAATTTATTTTGTTATCATTTGCATTGAAGTTTTGGTTTACAAATTTTAAAGTTTAATAATCTATATCACAACTGATTCACCCCCCCTCTTAGTTGTCTTGTGGATTGTTATTCCTAACAAGGTTGTCCTATTCCCTCCTAAATGCATAAATTTTTTAACTATGGATCCTAATTATAGAGGGGATGCAGGGATGGAAAGAAGAATCGGGGCTATATCAAGCTTAACAAACACAAAGGCCCAATGAAACTAAAATAGGACCTTACTAGGCATCCAATTTTAGGTGAGTACAATTTAGGATGATAGATTTAGCACTCACTTTAGAAAAAAGTATGAGACTACCTCATGCTCACTATAAAGTGGATTAAACTGTTGGAATTTTTTTACTAAGGTCAGGGGAAAAGGAGATACCAAGCCCCCTAACTAACTTAGGTCTTCATGATAGCCTAGTAAGGCTTGACTTACTATAGGTCATGTAAAGAGAGATAAAGGTGTAAAAAATGAGGTTTATCCCTAAGGAAAGAATTGTCTCCAAAGGTATATGTTAAATAATGAATAGGGGTATAAAGTAATGTAATGCATAGGGGCATAAAAGGATGTAAAAAATCCACTGCCACGTAATTTGAGAAAGTTTGATTGCAATTTTTATTATGTAGTGTGTATAAAATGTGTAACAAGGAGAAAAGTGTATGTCCCCACATTAAAGAAATTTCAAAAACCTTAACAAGAGAAATTACTTTACCAAATCATATATGTATCCAAAAGAAATTTTCACCATGATATGCCCCTAAGCGAGGAAAAACCAAAAGAAATAAAGCACATGAAAAAAGAGATCTAATAACTCTAGGGTTAGTATGATTATATAATAACTCATGTGTATTAATAATTCTTTCAAATGAATTGGCATTGTCCTCCAAAGATAGTAGAACTATGAACACAATGGAAGAGCACATAAGTATATAAATAAAAGTATTTTTGGGTCAACATTATAGAGACCAAAAAGAATAGATGGTTTCTACTTATTTGCATCATCCCTGATCAGGATCATGAGGATTAACATAATTTTCATTAGAAAAATTCTTATCATCATCAAGAGTATCTTCTTCATCTAAATTAATAACAATAAGATCTTTAATGGAAAAAGAACAATCATTTTGTTTATTCAAATTGATTTTATTCCTCCCTTGGGCTATGCATAGGTTGGTCAAAGGGGATCAAAACATTAGAATGTTTCTTAGGGTAGGATATGGTTTGGTAAGAAAGTTCACAGGTCCTAGTGTAGTGCCACTCCAACCCCATTTTCATAAGAAGATAATGTAGCTTTTGACCTTGACTTGTATGCACTATGAGGTAAGCATAATTGATATTAAATGTTAGTTTTTGTACCTAGAAATGTGTTCCATATATTGCAAATTATTATGTTATTAATTGATGGTAGGATTTCTTGACTTAATATGACTACATGATTCATCAAATTATTGTTGTAGTCATTTATTTGTATGGTGGTTTTTGTACTCTAGTTAGATAATTATACTTGTGGTTTCATGATGACCCTATATGTGTAATGACTATGGGATGGTGTACATTAGGGATATAGTATTTTGTTGTATTAGTGCTTATGTGATGTTATTTTTATGGTCAGAGAATCTATTTTATGATAGTTATTGTGATTAAATGGTTCCTAGTGGTACTTGTTAGTGATTTTTATTGCTACCTTCAATCCTAGGTGAAATCCACAAGACTTGGATAGTAGATTTTAGTATCTTAACAATATTTCCAACCCCATTCACTGCAAAAGATAGGATAATGCAACTCAACAAGGTTGTACAAACCTTCTTCACTTTGAGTACTACCAAAATTAGGAGGGTATTCCCATGTATCAAATCTGTAGCTATTATAAACTTATGACACATAGCTCATTACAAATAGTTGGTAGTGAATGATTCACAAATTAATGACAATGGGTTTATTTAATATACCAATTCCATGCTTACTCCCATTATATCTTCAACTACTACTGTGAATGAAACTAAACTAAACCTACTCCTAAAATTGAAATTAAATTGACTTTGAAATTGATTTGATTGTATTTGAGACAGACCTGGGTAACTTCATTAGATTAGTGCCTAATCCATAGTGCACAGAGTCAACCTTCATATCATAAGTCTATTTGTATAAAAATATTTTCTCCAATTAGTTAAACTTCAATGTTCATGCCTTACATAAACAAATCTATTTGAACAACTTCAAAATCACACTTGAATTTCCTTCCTATTTACTCAATCTCATAGAAATAAGTATGCAATATATAATCCATTCCTTGAAGGAAACCCATACACAAATAACACAGTTGTAAAAGAATTTGAAATGACAAGTTGAAAATATCATTAATATTCCAACTTGGTATGAAAATTAAGTACGCAATCTAGAGACAATTATATAATTCCCTTCATTTATGAAAATGGATTAGAGTTGATACAAGAACACACAGATTCTCTAAAAAAACCTCTATTCCTATGCTATCACTTCACTACCTTTACTTTTACTCAGAATGAAAAACTCAAAACCCTTAGACATGAGATTGATATTCCTTTTATAATATAAGGAATGGAACAAGCTACACATCATTTACAAATATTCCATTTCTAACCACCATTATTTTGTTACCAAAAAAATTATTCCAACAAAGTTTGTTGCCTTTGGTTTTTTCTTGAAGAGAAACTGCCTGACCGGTATACAAGGGAGCATTGGTTCCAAGGCAGAGAGTGCCTCTAGAAATATAACCATTCTTGCAAGCCATGCCAATTGTCTCTCATGGGTGGTTATTGATGTATAGGAGGCTAGAATGAAAAATTCTCACCATTTCCCCTCTTAGGTTAGAACTTTGAGACTTTTTCCCAAGGGGGAATAAATGACTCCAAACCCACACATGTATGCCTGATCCTATGCTCCAATCTTCTTCTCCCTCATAAAAAATAATCAAAGCAACATTCAAAGAGATTGGAATTATTTTCAAGCCACAGGAAAGCCATGTAGTTGCACTTGAGGATTTTAATATCCCATTTCCTACCTATGGTGATTTCAATATTCCTCTACCTACAAGATGGAATATATGTCCACCCATCTTCATGGTCTTTATATACTTCTTGCAACATATCTCTCCTCAACCATTTAATCTTGTAGAAGAATTCATATTCTCCCTCCATAAAATTCATCCTCAACTTTCTCAAATTAAACAAATAAATTCTCTTTAATGTAGATAGTCACCTCGAGAGGACATACTTATACCCTCACAACTCTGAGATTACAACTCATACTTCAAAAATTGATAAATGGTGACAGGCTATCTATCAAACTTGTACAATATTCATGTTGACAAGACAATCCTATATAAAAAAAAATCAGGGAAAAATCTTCCCTTTTTGAAAAACCTTGATATTATGTACTTAAATTGGCAGCTGTGAGATCTCTCACACAACATTTTCTTGGCAGCAACAAATTTACTGCAACAATAATTTTTTTTGATAGTGATGCTAATGATTTCTTGACCTGTATTGATTATATAAAATCTTCAACTTTTCAAATTAGACATCACACCAACTCCTTAATCCCATAAATCACCCTTTTTCTCTCTTACTGCAACATCAAAATGTCCTGATTGATTTCACCTAGAAATTCCCTACCTACATGGTGCTACACGACAACTAATCATTTGCTTAAATCCATTCACCCCAAACCACATAAGACTGTCACATTTGAAAATAAGAGACCTTTCATTTGTTAGTTGAAAAGACACTTGTCAATAGGCTACAAATCTGCAAGCCATAGAAAATACTAACTGAAACAACAACATACCTGCAAATAATATTTATTACCAACATTAAAAAAATTCTCACCAGGTTATGGTCTTAAAGCCACTTAATCTCCTTTTCCTATGAAACAACAAGATAAATTCCTTGAAATATGTGCCAAAATCTTGCACAATCACAAGGATTTGATATGTTGTCCATTTACACCTGTAATGATAGACCATAGTATTAGTTGCCTCATTATTTTTATGTGGGATGCATGTATCAAATATCTACAGCATCGCAAGACAACCTTGTAGTCAACACTAACTATTGTGAAGCTAATAAAAAACTTTGTTTATCCTCTAATACACTTTATCATAATTTTGCAAGACAAACTTAATGCTCTAATAAACTATTGTGAAGCTACAAAAACCATTATTTACCCATTAATTTTTCAATCACAGTTTGAAGAGGAAATACATGGAAGCCACTTGCATCCTCATGCCTTGAGATATATGCTAACATCACTCTCCCTTGTGAATATTTGAGAGTCATTGATCTTCTCCATGTGGGCCATCTGCAACATGTGGCATCATCTTGCCACTCCATAGGAAAATCATTCTTTTTTACTAACCGATTTGCAGAGACTTGAAAACCACTTAATGTAACTGTTGAAAGTTGGCTTGTAAGTTCACAACTTCTAATGGTTAAAGACTTAAAACATTTCAAGTTCACAACAATGATTTAATGTAACCACAAAAAAGACCCTTCATAGCATTGTAACCTTTAATATCTTCAATCACAAACCACTACGAACCAGCAAGAAAAATTTCCTTAACTGTTAATAGTTGTTCCCACCTTGTATCCCTAAAGGTTACCTTGATAAAACTGTTGTCAGACTACGAAAACACTAATTTGCACGTATACAAAATGTATGACTTACAAGGGGGTCACTCACTAGGACCTAGGGAAATATGTGACCAAACACTTCATGACCCTTAGGGAAAATTGAAACAAAGGAAACCATAGGGTCTACTAGTTGACCCAGTAACAGAAAAAAGGTGATGGTGACATTCACGACCAGGAAGACACAAATTTTAGAGCTTAAGAAAAGAAAATGGGTCAACCAGTCAATGGAAGATTAGAACTCAGGGGAAAAACTAGGGCTAAATGGATAACTTCATTTAAATCTTACAAACCTTAGACAATAAAATACACACTAAGGGATGAAGCAATTTTTAAAACCATGTGTATTTTGTAGGTCCAATAGTGGCTCTAGTTGGTGATGTATGCCCCTTGAGGGCATAGAAAGAATCTAGATCTCTGGAATGTGTAGACCAAGTATATATGCATTAGGCTCATCATTTAAAGCTCAATTCCAAAAATCAAATATAAAATTCATATGGAGGCCCTCATCCACAAAAAATGAAACATTGATATCTACTCCTGTTAAATATCTAATTTCATCACATAACAACATGATCAAATTTAAAATTTAACTTACCCACACTTGATCATATACATTATAATTGAAACCCCTCTGTATGCTCTCATAGTCAGTATTGTAAACATACCCTCTATCATCCTGAACTTCATCATTGAGTATCAACTCAAATACCTCATGATGGCATGGAAAACTTATGTAAAATTAATCAAACATAACACATTTAGGTTTAACATAACACTCTTGAAAATCCATCTCTTTACCATGTCCTCTAAAATACTCACCCAGTTTTAATGAGAAAAAAATTATACTCGATGACATATATGGGGTCACTAAACTCCATCTTAGTGTTAGCTTGCACAGTAAAGAAAAAATCCTCATACTCACTTTTGTCTGCTCCTTGCAAGATTTTAAAATTTTTAAAGAGTAGATACATATGATTCCATAGCTCGTTTATCTTCCCAAATATCATGTATGCCCATATAAAAGGTTTCAAAAGAAGACTCATATAGGATCAAGAATACCCCATCATGAGGTCATTATAGAAAACATTATGATCCTGATCTTTGCTGCTATGAACTCCATTTTCATCCTCAACCTCTGTTATGCTCACCTGAACATCTAAATCTTCATTAATCATTACATTTTAAGACTTGACATGGTTCTCAATATTAATTTCAAGAACACCTAGTATATCACCACATTTATCAATGTGATGATCCCATTAAATGTCAACCACATGATTTTGACGTAACCCACTTTATCAGATTTAGTATCACAAGTATGTGTAAGAACATCATATATAAAAAAATCAAAAATATCAACCTCATTAGCACACTTATCATCTCCATAAGATAACACAACATCTTCACTATCTAAAATTTATTCCTCTTCATACAATGGGTTTGCAAAAGTATGAAAACCATACTTAAAGGCTCCATGATAGGTCATTATACGATCATTTTCTACCGCTTAATCATAAAAGATATTTGAAAAAATATGAAAATTATCTTTAGATTTATCATGGTAGATTACAACACGATCCTCTTTAACTACTTCTTCATACAACATATTTGAGAAAGTCTAAAATTTATCTTTCATAAACAATATTCGCTTTCTAATCATAGAGTATGTATTCATTAGTTTGAAGTGCAATTTCACTTTTAAACATATCCACCTAATTCATTTATATGATTTCATGAATTTTAAAATCAAACTCATAATTAACATAATCAACACAATCAATTTCACATGTGAGAAGGGAATGAATTGACTCAACACTTTCACCATTATCACTAGAAAAATTTCAACATCACCCTCATACTGAGAAGTTATTGTTACTCAACTAATGGAGATGATGATGAAGACCAAGATCAAAGGTATATATGATTGTAGAAAGAATTAGATTAGTTGTTATTTTTTCATTGATGTCAAGAAATTGACATCTGGTTCATATTGAATTTCCATATCTTTCAGAGTTGATTTCATTGGGCAATAGATAAAGATCAGAAAGTAATAAGATCATCTTCAGATAATTGGTTTCTACTTTATTAAGTCGGTAAATAATATTGATCAATTTGGTAAGAATAGAGATTTAAGTTATCGAGGAGAAAGAGTCTATCGGTAAAGGGTTATGAAAGTCGGTCAAGACACTGAGACATTGTAGCACCGAGAAAAGCATGTTAGTCACCGAACTGAGAAATAATCACCAAACATAACATATGTGATAAACAAGGATAAGAACACATTTAATACAATGCTACAACAATACGGAGGATTCAAAGAATGAAAAGGAGTTTGGTTACAAGATCTACACATGGGAAAATTAAAGGAAGAAATATATGGTATAGATTAAGCGATCAAAGTAAATTTTTTATTTCCAAGAAAAGTGCAAGTTCTGAGGTGATGCCGAAGCGGCTAACCAAATTTCAAGTTCACTGAATTAGTTCAAAAAGGTTAATCTAATGGCTGAGCATGATTGAAGGAGAACCTAATAAAGAAGATTAGGAGGAAAAAATAGGGTCTATTTAAATGATGAATTTGAAGAAAAAACGACTGGAAATCTGAAGTGTTGAAGTGCTATCAAGTGATGCAGTGAAGAGAAAAGAAGTGATAAATATGAGTTTAAGTGAAGAGATTAATGAAGTATTGATGCCAGTAGTCTAAGAGAACATAAATGGATCTGATCAAGAAAGAGGTATTTGCATTTTTATAGATCATTTACATACTATTTCTTATTTGCATTTGTAACATCAAAATCTCTTAACCGAGTGGACTTAACAGTCTTTTGTGAAATCATTGAGAAAGGTGACATTATAAAAGAGTGTTCAAATCCCTCTAACCAGGCCACTCCTAACAAGGTGAATATCTTAACAGGTCTGAGGTAAATCCCCTAATAGGGTCACAATTATAAAATGTGTATTGTAATCTTTAACAGGATAAGCTTTTAATTGAGCATACTTCAGAAGGGTATTTTCATTTGTGGGTGAAAATTCCCACAGAGGTTTTTCCCAAATTGGGTTTCCTCGTTAAATCTATTGACAAAATGTGTTGAATGGTTAATGTGCATATTATTTACTGGTTATGCAAGTTAATGCTTAATTTATTGAAGATATTTGGTGATTTAGTCATTTCTGTTGTTTATCCTACAGAGTTAAATCAGAGTTAAGTTTTTAAGTATTAAGTATTAGAGTTTTCCTATTCACCCCCCCTCTCAGTAATCCAAAAATTGGTATCAGAGCGAAGTACTACAAGAGATAAGTTTAAAAGGACTTGAGCTAAATATCCAAAGATATATAAGAGGGAGGCACCTAAGTTGACTAAGGATAACTTCTCTACATGGGAAAACCAAATGATGTTACACCTATCTATTATTGGAGATTACACAGTGTATTATGTTGACAATGAGTATACACCATCGACAACTAGTTTCTTGACAGTTGAGAAGATAAGAGAAAAACAAGACCACACACAAGCTATGATTGAGATATCATGTACTCTCACTGACCTGTAGTTCAATGATATTATAGGATGTGATAAAACAAAGTAGATGTGGGATAGGATTGAATTGATATATGGTGGAGATTGACATGTTGTGAAGGCAAAAGATGAAATTTGATTCAATGAGAATGAAGGAAGGTGAAAATGTTACATTATACAACACTAGACTAAAGAAAACTGTGAATGCTATAAGAGGTGCTGGAGGTCAAATTACTGAAGAATATGTAACAAGAAAATTATTGAAAATATTCTTACCTATGTATGCCATCCAAGTGTATGCAATACAAGAACTCAGATCTATTCCTCAGATGACTGTTTCATTGGATGATACTATTGGTAAGTTGATTGCTTTTAAACTTAATGATTTGATAATATTTTACCTACTACTGCTAGGATTGAGTCTGAATTTAAATCATCTTTGAAGATTGGAAGTTCTAGGGAATCTAAACATAGTGATGGTTATGCAAGTAGTGCTAGTGAAAGATTCTATAGCTGCAAGAGCGAGTTAGAATAATTATATGTTGAAGATGAAGCAAATGAAAGAGAATTTTAAGCTCTACTAGATAGAATACTACAGAGAGGTAAAGGCAAGTATAGAGGTAAGATGCCCTTGAAATGCTTCAAATGTAATCAGATTGGACATATTGCTACTAGATGCCCTAATAATGATAGTGATGAGAAGAACAACAATCGAGATGAGAACAAAAGAGAAAATAGCTTCAGAAGATTCTGAGATTACAAAAATAAAGCTAATAAGTCATGTCATATTGCTAATGAAGGAATAACTAATGATGACACATATGATGATGTCAAAGTAGAGGTTGTATACGTTTCCATCAAGGACAATTCTGATGAAGAAAATAAAGAAGGAAAAGCCCTAATATCACATGTAAGTAAAAATAAAACTTGGATTATAGATAGTGGATGTTCACACCACATAACTAGTGATACACTTAAGTTCATTACCATGGAAGAACATAATGTAGGATATGTTAGATTTGTTAATGATGCTCCATATCTTGTGAAAGGTAAAGGTTCGATAATTTTGTTAAATAATACAAGATGTGATGATGTTTATTGGGTTGAAGGATTAAAGTACAATTTTTTGAGAGTGGCACAACTAAACAATTCAGGTCATTGACTTGAATTTCAAAATGGGAAGGTAAAAGTATTTGATTAGAGGAATTCTGACTGCCACTGGAGAAAATATAAAGGTAACCTATTTTAACTTGATACATCTATTAAGAGTTGTTTGTATTCTAAAGTTGAAGATGCATGGTTGTGGCACAAAATATTATGTCGTGTAAATTTTGATAATCTAATTAAAGTGAGCAAAAAAAATAGAGGAAGAGGTCTATCGAGATTAGAGAAACCTGAGAATGCCATGTGCAAGGAATGTCAAGTTGTAAAAATGACAAAATCAATTTTTACAAGTAATCTTATGTTATAAAAGGAATTTTGGACTTAGTGCACAATTAATTATATGGGCCAATGAGAAGACAAAGCTACTATGATGATAAATATTTCATTCTATTTTGTTGATGATTATTCTAGGATGATGTATGTTATGTTTATGAAAGATAAATATGAAGCTCTCTAGATGTTTAAGTGGTACAAAGAAAGAGTTGAGAAAGAGACTAGAAGAAAACTGAAGTGTCTGAGATTTGACAGAGGATGAGAGTTTACTTCTGATGAGTTTATAGTCTTCTGCAATGAACATAGAATAAAGAGACAATTTTCTGTACCAAGGACACAACAACATAATGATATAGATGAAAGAATAAATAGATTCATTATGGATTGTGCAAGAACATTGATGATTGAGAAGGCAATTTCTCAAACTTATTGGAGAGAAGTAGTTAGCACTACTTCTTACACACTTAACTAAGTTCCATTGAAGAAAGGTACACACAAGACACCTTATGAGATTTGGTATGATCACAAACCTAATGTGAGTTATTTCAAAATATTTGGAAGTAGATTCTATATTCATAAAGATGTTAAAGATGGTAAGTTTGATTCTAAAGAAGATGAGGGAATATTCTTAGGATATTCTACAAAGAGAAAGACTTTCAAATGTCTGAACAAATCTACTAACAAAATTGTGGAAAGTGCAAATCTGTGAATTGATGAATTTACAAAGATAAATGATGAGGACAACAAGAAGGAACCTGAAGATTATCAAATATTTGTATATGTTCAACCATATGTTCCTGATACCCTACCTAATACACAAATTGAGGAGGAAGCTAAACAATGAGTACTACCACTGAATGATGGAAAGAAAGTTCTAATGACTACCGAGCCTGTTCTAGCCAAATATGTAAGGAGACACCACTCACCAAGTAAGATAATTGGAGACAAAGATGTAGGAATTTTGAAAAGAAGAAAGGTAAGATAAAATACATGCTTAATTTTTGAATTAGAACCAAGAAGAGTTAAAGATGCATTGGAAAATGATGACTGGGTTAAAGAAATGAAAGAAGAGTTAGATCAAATTGTGAAGAATAACAAATGAAATTTTGTACCAAGACCTAAAGATAAGAATGTTATTGGTACTAAATAGATTTTTATAAATAAATTGAATGAGCATGGAGATGTATTTAGAAACAAAGCAAGATTAGTTTTCAAGGGATATGCACCAGAAGAAGGAATTGACTATGGTGAAACTTTTGCACCTATTTCTAGATTAGAACGATTTAGAATTCTACTAGAATATGTAGCCTACAAAGGATTTAAAGTTTATCAAATGGATGGCAAGTCTACATTTCTTAATGGTATTCTTGAAGAAGAAGTTTATATAGAACAACCTGAAGGATTTTTTGAGAATACTAACAAGTGCATGGTATGCAAACTGCACGAGGAACTAAATGGTTTGAAACAAGCACCCCTATATTTTGTATGAAGGATTACATGCATATCTAATCAAGATTGCATTTCAAAGAACTAGTGATAATAGTAATGTTTATCTGAAATGTGATAGTACTAACAAGATTTTGATTGCTGAGATATTTTTTGATGATATTATTTTTGGAGGCAATGACACATTATGCAGATCTTTTGTTGAAGAAATGAGAAAGGAATTTGAAATATCCATGATTGGAGAGATTAAATAATTTCTTATACTACAGATTAAATAAGTAAAAGATGAGATCTACATTACACAATCAAAGTACATCAAAGAGATCCTAAAGGCTTTTGGGATGGAAGACTCAAGACCGGTAAGAACACCGATGATCACTACTTGAAAGATATCAAAAGAAGATGAGTCAAAGGAAGTAAATGAGACACTATACTGATCAATTATTGGTAAGATACAATATGTTGTTCATAGCAGACTAGATATAGCTCATGTAGTTGGCATTGTTTCTATATTTTCTGCCAATCCAAAAGGTTCACATATGTCTGTAGTGAAAAGGATATTTAGATATCTTAAAGGAATCGAGGACTTTGGTCTAATATACAAGAAAGGAGGAAATTTTGAGTTAATTGTGTACATCGATACTGTTTGGGCCAAAATTATTGATGATAGAAAAAGTACAATTAGAGGCACTTTCTTTTTAGGAGAAAGACTAGTTACATGGATGAGTAAGAAGAAAAGTTGTATATCATAGTCTACTTGTCGAGGATGAATATGTTGCAACAACTATGAATTGTGCAAATATTGTATGGATTAAAAAACTTCTAGAATGTATTAAAGAGGAGATTACTGATCCAATTACTATCTTTTGTGATAACACAAGTGCTATAAACACATAAAAGAATCTAGTAATTCATTCTAAGACCAAGCACATATCTATCAAGTTTCATTACTTGAGAGAGAAAGTTCAAGACAAGAAGGTGATGTTGGAGTATGTGAGTTCAAAAGAGCAATTAACAAATATATTCACTAAGCCACTACCAAAGGATGCTTTTTAGTATCTCCGAGGTAAGTTAGGGGTCCTACTCATGAGTTTTACAATTCAATAATGGACTCATATGACTCAGATTTATCAGCTATCCAATCTATATTCAAATCATCTATCCAAGTGATTAAATTCAAAATCATCAAATCAATCAATATTCAAATCAAACAAATCAATTTTCTTACACAGTGACATATACGCTCAAAACCATATAGATCAGTCTTATATGAGTAATCCACTCCTAAAACCAGACATAATCAAGCATCAAAGAATCAAGCAAATCAAGGAACAAAAAAATGTTGGCTAGGTCAGTCATATCAGTCGAATGTTTGTCTTTCTTTTGCAATTATGTTCTTACGATACTCCAGGGTACCACCAAGTCATGAGAGTAGCTATGATGGATCATGATCTTATTTTCTTTGATTTTTGTTTGTGGAATGTTTCATTTTGATTCTGGGGCAATGATGATTTAGGATAAATGCAGTAGGAATTGTCACCTATCTGGAAACCGTGTAGTTCCATGACCTAAGATTAACCCTGGAAAATAATTAGACAATCCTTTTCAGTTATCTACTTGTTGCTACCAATATAATCATAGAAGTATATAGATGGTCGGTATCTGGGTACATTAGATTTCTATCTTGGTTTTTTTTTCTTTTATTTCAGGTTATTCGGAGATCATAGCGGTTTTCATATGGTCAATATCTAGGTTAATTTGGATCTCTTTCTTTTCAAAATCAGAGATCATAGTAGTATCCAGGTGGTCAATATATAGGTGCATTTGGTTCTATTTCTTTTCAAAATTAGAGATACTGCCGGTATCCAGATGGTCAAAATCTAGGTGCATTTGCTTCTCTTTTTGTTCAATCTCTCTACTCCTTATGGTTATCAAGAGATCATAGCGGTATCCAGATGAGCAATATCTGAGTACATTGGATTCTCTTCTATTTTCATAATAAGGTGCAATGCTGAAAAAAATTGGAAAACTTGGCAGTGACTTGGGTCACCCATCTTATCTATCAGTCTAATATATCACTCGATTTCAAAGATAACTTCACACTAACTTTCTTCTAACTAAGACATGCATTTACTCAAATATTTTTTGCATAGTAGATTGTATTCATTTATTGCGTAAAAAAAATCCAAAACATGTGCATAGTAGATCATATAACAATGCATACATCATCAATAACATCATAACTAACATAGGAATGCATTCATCATCATCATATAGTGATTCACATTTTCAAAAAAAATTAATGCTCATCTGACACATTTTCTATGCTTAATTTGTTGAGGGGGCATATAGTCCACCTGCTATCAATAGGGCAAGCTGGGGCAGGATCAAATCTGAAAATTCTTTGACACAACATGATGAATTGCATTGTATCAAAGAGGGGAAAATGTAGACACACTAAAATGGACATACTTGCTATTGGTTCCCAAAACAGCAGACTGGAATTATGCTTGCTCTGGCCAACGAACAGGTTTAATTCCTTAGGAACTTAAACCTCTGCAATTTAGGCTTTGATCACCAAGGCTGGTAGGCCTAATTATAATACGCTTTCTTAGATGACTGAATGAATTATGTAAACAAAATAATGTAGTGAATTGCTTTGATACAAAAAGATAATAAATCTTAACTAAATTTATAATAAATACTAGTGCCTATTCCTTATGCTCAATGTGATTACTATGTGTGATTCCTTTAATTGATGATCAATGCCAAAATTCCTCAAGTTCAATCTATTAACGACAATGTGACACTTTGAATTAAAACGTATAACTTTGGAGACAAATTTAAAATAAATCGATCACTTCAAGAAAATGACTAATTAACAACAAAAAACTAAAAAGGAAGACAACTATTCAAATGGAATTTAATCCTTAGAGGACAGACCAATTGAATCCTGCAGTATTCAAAAGGCACGCTTAGCCATACACAATGAGAAACCAATTGAATATAGTTCTACAATTCCTATTTGATCTTGCGCTATAAATCAAATATCTTAAAGAAAGAAAAGATACTTTATCCAAAGAAACAATTCAAATTAACATAGAGGAACATATATCATTGATGAATTTTGAACAAAGATTTTGTATTAAGCTTGAAAAATCACTCGATCCACATGTCTTGATCCATAGTATCCCATAAGGTTTTGGAATAAAAGCATGAACTGGTTAAAATATTTTAATGTTGATA
>MU227610.1:1594082-1607013 GCA_018584345.1 Thuja plicata | reverse complement strand
GACCAGTGCCTATTCCTTATCCTCAATGTGATTACTATGTGTGATTCCTTTAATTGATGATCAATGCCAAAATTCCTCAAGTTCAATCTATTAACGACAATGTGACACTTTGAATTAAAACGTATAAATTTGGAGACATTTAAAATAAATTGATCACTTCAAGAAAATGATTAATTAACAACAACAAACTAAAAAGGAAGACAACTATTCAAATGGAATTTAATCCTCAGAGGACAGACCAATTGAATCCTGTAGTATTCAAAAGGCACGCTTAGCCATACACAATGAGAAACCAATTGAATATAGTTCTACAATTCATATTTGATCTTGCACTATAAATCAAATATCTTAAATAAAGAAAAGATACTTTATCCAAAGAACCAATTCAAATTAACACAGAGGAACAGATATCACCGATGAATTTTGAACAAAGATTTTGTATTAAGCTTGAAAAATCACTCGATCCACATGTCTTGATCCATAGTATCCCATAAGGTTTTGGAATAAAAGCATGAACTGGTTAAAATATTTTAATGTTGATAATGATGACCTTCCCCTTTTTTGGTACAAATGTTTCACTATAAATATATTTATCAAAGGTTCTCAGTGAAAAGACATGCCCCTTCACAAGACCTAATCCCAGCAACTGAACCTAAAAATACAATTAAACCATATAATGGTTTTAGGAAAAACATTTCTCGTACAATAAATTTGATTCGTTATAATCTTAGGTGCTTGTGCATAAAAATCCAACATTTAGTTCCTACACAAAAACATTCAAAATTAAATAATCTTTAAACAAAACTTAAAATTAAAATCATCATATCTAATAATGTTTTAAGTTTTCAATATGATCTCAATTCAAGATTATTTAATTATCAATTATTGTATCAAATAAACATTCATTCAAATCATGAAATAATATTTAAATGCTTATTTACAAGAAGTACAAATAAAATTTAGATAATCAATCATATGTACTTACTTAAATAATCCCATAAAAAGATAATACACATAGTCATTCGATAGAGTATAATAAAATATTGTACTTTAGATTTTGAAAATTAAATATAAATATCAATAAAAAACATTTCAAAACCTAAATCAAATTCAATTGTTAGTAAGTGAAAACATATACATATACATAACTTACTATATTAATTTACCCTAGGTATACCTTTCATTGGTTGAGAGTTGTTTTGATTCACCATTACCTTGATTGGTCAATAATTATTCTAATCTTTTTGTAAAACTAAAAGGTCCTAATACATGGATGATGCTAACCATATCTAAAAATTTCTCAATACTACTTTACATCAGTCAATATTAGTCAAGCATAAATTTATTCACCAATCTTGTATGGTAGAACTTGAATTTCAATTTTTTTTAAAGATTTTTTTGTGTAATTATTTTTCCATCAACATTTTGGATCACAGTCCATGATCCATCATCATGCATTTTCTCTCTTTTCTCTCTATCATTAATCTTGATGATGGATCATGGAGTATGATCTGAAACATTGATTAAAAAATACTTACACAATAAAATCCATAAAATAGATTGCAATTAATCTCATGGAATGTGGAAATCTACTTGCTCTTATGGTTGAACTTATCAAGAAACATACCTTTACTTATGAAAATTTGAATATAATCTATATATCAATATATATGCATGTTGTATGTGTCATTTTGGGTAAGTACCCGCAGCTACAAACACACACACTTCAAAAGATCATTGCATGGTTATCTTAAACTAAATGCAACAAACAAATGACTAACCTAAACTAATCCATTGCCTTCTAGTAGGCAGGAGTTTGCATCTTGCTCTTAGGTCATTGCAAGGAATAGTGACTACACCAAAAACAAAGGATTTAAAAAAAAGCTAAATGATGATTAATCTAAATGATATGAAAATGTAGATTGATCCCAAGCTAATTAGATTGATTTTATGACACCAATTTGAAATGTTTTTGTTCTTTTTAAAGCACCAAATTGAAATTTACTCTAGATTATGGTTTGCATGATTGAAAGTAAAATAAAAATTATTCAATCAAAAATCTATGAAATGCTAAAATGCTTGAAATATTAAGAAAGGAAAATTGCATAATGACATTAGCTAAAAAAAATTGGGATCCTTTGTGAAGGAAAATAGGTTCTCTTTTATAGAAATCTCTCTTGAATCGATGGTCAAGATCGAAAGAAAAGAGTGGCTCAAATTTGATTGAAGAAGCACAATCCATGTGCAAAGATGATGATTGGTCAAAAGATTCAGTTATTTTAGAAACTTCCAAAATCATTTTCAGTTAACAACTTTGTTTGATAAATAGCAGAGAATCAGTTAACTTAGTGGAACTAGATTGTTTCCAATTTGATAATTACTTAACTAAATTTGATGATGTCATATGCATTTTTAAAAGATTTAATTGATTTTAAATGCACATTTTTTCTTTTATTAATTAATTTAATTCATTTTTAGATTTTATTGACAATTTAGTAATTCTATTTAATTAATATATTATAATATCAATTAAATAACTAAACTAAGGTTTATTTGCTAATATATTATGATTTTAGGAATTAATTAATTAATTAAGTGCAATGACTAATTAGGACCTAGGGTTCAGGTCAGATTAGCTTGAGTTTGATAAATTGCCTGTTTGGTTTAGGACAGAAATAATCAAGATTTCTCGATATGTCATTGAGATTAGGGGTCTATGGTTTGGATGATCATTTTTATGTGATTACATTTTCCCCTCTTTGATTTGATGTGTGATCAGTGCATTGATTCAAAGACCTGTTAGCGAGAAGACGCAGAACAGTTTGATTTGAAGTGATGAAACCATTCTTTTGAAGAAGACCAACTTCGAGCTTGATTGGACTAAGATCAATCAAAATAAATAAAACATAATACTCAGTTTGATTTGAAGTGATGAAACTGATTATTGTTAAGAGATTTGATTAGCAAGAAAATTGACTTGATTTGAAGTGATGAATCCAATTTGATCAATCAATAATGAACAACTCGTATAAGACCGATCTTATCTGGTTTTGAGTGTATTCACCACTATATAAGACCATTGATTAGGTTGTTGTTGTCACTAAGGATTGCACCCAAAAGAGCTAAGTATGAAACTCAACAATCTTGTGAAACATGGGAATACTTCCAGGTTTTGGGGAACCTATAATAGAAGCAGACCTTCAGATTAAGGGTCGGATTCCCCTTGAATCACCTTGAACTTAAAGTAAAAGTTTTTGGAGGAGAGAGAGAGAGAGAGAGAGAGAGAGAGAGAGAGAGAGAGAGAGCATGAATTGAAAACTAGACCTAAACCTAGGTGATTCACCAAAACTTCAAAGATCCATAGATTGTAAAACCTGCTCACAATATGAATTAAACACAACTTGGAATTCACAGATTTGTCCTACTTATATTATTTCTTTTGAGAATAACTAGGTGCAGATTGTCAATGAGAAGCAAATGAATGAATTTCTCAACTCAAAGACTTATGAGAGCACACAAATTAGACTTTAGGAAATAGTACGTGCCTTCTAAACATTAAAATGAACAATATGCCAAGTAGAGGATTAACTTGAATCATAATCACCTGACCAAAACTCATTAAATAATCTAGAAGAAAATAGGAAAAAAAGGATCTCTGTCATGTATTTAACCAAAAGGAGCTGAGGAGAACAATCTACTTCTCAAAGCTACAAGCATTCAAATCTTAGAGTGAGATAGAATGAAGAACTGGATATCAAAAAAAAAGATAGGGGTATAAATAGGTGAGAACCCCAAAATCTTCATTTCCAAGGATTCTAGAAATCACCATGCCGAACTCCACCAAATCTGGAACTGGATGCAGGAATATATCTGAAAATCTGCATTTTTAGGTCCACCAAAATGTTTTTCAAATTAGGATGTTAGGTTCCCAGATTTGTAGGGGGTAGGTGAGAGAAAATTCAGAATCATGCCTTAACCATAATTCCTTCACCAAACTGAATCTGCCTCCTCCTCCAATCATTCTTGTTAGATGATATTTTCCCAAAATGATTTATAAAATATCATTTGTCAAAAAATTACAATAAAATAATATGCATGATTTACATTTTTGCATCCCATTTATATTAAATAATGACCCTAAGAGAGAATGATATGCTATTATAATAGCCATAAAACCTAGGACCTATGGGATGCATTTCAATTTTGATTTTGCCCCTAAATGACACTTTCTAAAGTATTTAAAAATACTTGTTTATATAACCCCACCTTATCATGGCATAAAAATTAGCCCTCACCTTATTTTTAAACATATCTCCCTCTTACCATATATTTCAAACATTAAAATATGACCAAATAAAACCTTAAAACATATGTTTGACCATTTTCTATCAAATTGCAAGGAGAAAAATGTTTTTTATGCCCTAGCTATTGTTTTGGAGGAAAGAAATCATGAATTTTGGAAAGGTTGCTGTTCTAGATCAATTTTCATGGCTTTTCTGGAGTTTTAACAACCATATTAACTATGGTAAGTCTTCCATTCATTGTGTTATGATATTTTGGATGAAAATGTGCTCTTCTCTCTACATAATTTCTTCACCGAACTGCCTCCATTCTGCATCTTTGCATCATTGATGGGACTTTGTTATTTTGAATGTTGTATTGCCTTTCATGGGTGATAAGAGGCTACAGGCTCTATTTTTTTCATGCTTTAAACATTTTTGTTTTGACATTGTTGTTTTAGTCTTTTAAAAAAAATGTGGTTAAACTAGGGCATCACATTTTATTCTCACCTTGCAATGCTTGTCTAAAATCCATGGAAGATGGAGTCATGGCATGATAGCTCTGTTTGTATATGTTATGGAACATTTTTGGAAGCTATCTTTCTATTATCTTCCATGGCGCGGGCTATCTCTTCTTGCTATTTTTTTCCTTTTTAGATGCATTAACTCTCATTTTGCCTCTATAGATGATGGCATTTTTACATTACATTGTTGTTTAATCACTTGGCATGGGTCGTGGGCATGCATGCTTTTTGTTTATAGATGTGTATGCATGTCATATTCAAGGTTCCTTCACTTTCTAATGATGAGGGTTAGTAGCACCAGTTTGCAATGGGGAAATCAATACAAAAACTACTAGAAATGAATACTTAAACGTATCAATAAAATATACAAGCAAATAAGAGAAAAAAATGAATGCAAACCCAATTTCTTGAATCTTCTATTGTCTCTCTCTACTCCTTCCTAAATGTTATTTTTGATGCTCAATATTGGTGTGGGCAGCGTCTATGACTTGAGAGCATTGAGAATCTGATAATTGAATATGTGTGTGTGATCACAAGATGGCTTGAATGCTAAAACCAATCTGACAAAGTAATGGCACATGTGAACTTGAAATCTTGGATCTTTCAAATGGGTATGAAGGGTTTATTATATAGGAATGGAGGATGATATGAATGGTTGAGATCAATCCCATAGATAGGGAGATGAATGATTGAGATTAAAGGGAACCAGAGAAGCCATCAGTAAACTCCACCTCTTCAACTGGGAGAGAGGAGATAAAGTTTGGTTGACTGAAGAGATAGTTGTGAACTAACTTTTAGAACTGAAGAGGTGCGTGGAGTTACCCATGTGAACTGGAGAGATGGGTTGAGTAACCCATGTGATCTGATTAAGGATTATCTCTTTGAACATAATTGATTATTTAATTCATTTATTACATCATCTAGCCACGGATGCACCTATTATTTTCAATGTTACAGATCAACCTAGGTATAATTTTAAGAAACATCGATTGAATTCATGTGAAGAGGATCTAGAGGGAGCATTTTTCCAAACCTCATATGGCGTATTACACATAGAAGATATTAGGGCTTACATAAATTGTAAGTATGATATACTGGGAATTGATGATATATCAAATGAGATGGAGTATATGACTGATAATGGAGTCATGAGAGAAGAATACAAACACATTAATTAGCTAACCATAATGAAAATTTTGGACTTATGTGAATTCGATGAAGATGAATGGTTCAAGACACTATTAAGTAGGGTTCATGATCAGTTTATCTAGATAGGTGATCAACCTATGAAGATTTGTAGTAACCTAATCCATGAAATCACTGGACTGGACAACATGGGAGTCATCCCTATTGTAGAGAAACATGTAAAGAAAGAAGTTGAAACCCTAACTCATTCCAAATGGGACAGATGGGCAACGACAGTAAATGACATCTTTCAGCAAGATGTAAGATTTATTGCTATGATACTTGGGTACAAATTCTACTACAATAGAAGACCTAACTCAGTATCTGCTAGGGTAATCATGATGGCATGGAGAATGGTGAAGGAGAATGTAAAATATAACCTATGCAAAGTTTTGGCACAACAATTCCTTGAGAATGTGAAGCTAGTGAAGAAGGATAGAATGAAGGCCTTCATATTTGGTTCATTACTGATGCATATGTTTATTCATATTGAGCACAAATTTCCTGGCTTACATCCTAGTGGTTGGAAATCTGGAATACCTACTGGCATTTTAATTTCACAGAGATACAAGAGACAGAATACTACTTGGGTTGATGGAGAATTGTTTGCTACGATCAAGATCCTACAGAGATAGATGAAAACTAGATACAGGATACATGAAGATATTGTTGAAAAATACAAAGATACAATCTGTTTCATGGTTGAAACTGATTGTGCATGTTTTGAAGCATTCATAACCATAAAGAAATAGAGTTATCCCATGGGTTATGAAGTAAGTTCTAAGGTACTTACCATGCAAGTAGAACATGTCCTTGCATCAGAAATTGATACAACAAAGGAAAGATGGGGAACATATGAGGAAAAGTCAGCAAAGGTGAGAGAAGAATAGAGTAGAGGTCTGAGGAAGAGAAAGATTGAGAATATTGTACATGAATGCGGAGTAAAAGTTGGGTTGATAGAAGAAGAACTAAAATAAGTCAAAAGGAAGATGATAGAAAGATCTCTTGGACCAGCAAGTGGAAGTACTACAGCCCCTCCCACTCATAAGGTAGTTATGGTAGACCTTCCACCTCCTCCTCAACAGCAAACAACACAAGCATAAAACATTACTTATAGAGTTACTAGATCAAGCATGCAAACATCATGTAGTGCCACTCCAACCCTATCATTGCAAAAAAAATTAATATAGTCTATGACCCTACAATGCAAGTGAAATGAAGTAAGTATACTTGATACTGAATACTCGTTAATGTCACTAGAAACATGTGCTAGCATTAAGTGAAATACCATGAAGTTAGTTAATACTCTTTGGTGAGATTTTACTATTATTTGATATTCATATATGATAACAATGATGATCACATGTTAGCTTGGATGGATTATGATTATATTGATGTTGATAGTAAATTATACTTGTGATTTTAGTAATGGCAGTAGATGTGAAATAATCCCATAGTATTGTCTGAGTATGTCCTTTAGCATAAATATTATGGTAGCCTCATGGCATTGTAGGTTGATTTCATGATGATATTGATATTAGTCAGTAAACATAATAATTTATGGTACCAATGATGATTAATGATCTTAACGCTTACCAATGACCCTTGATAAGATTTTATGATATAGCAGATGATTAGTGACACTTGGCATACTAGCCCTTGTAAGGCTATGGTTGTTATCACCATCATAGTTAAGTGGTAAGTAATATATATTGATGATCTCTCTTGATATCCCTTGTTATTTAAATATTGTGGCTGGTTATTATTGTTAATAAATAATTACATGATGTTGTTGAGGATGCCTTGAGATCATGGACATGCTTATGATGATGATATATGATGGGTGTGCCTGAGGTGGAACAAAGTTGTAGTCACTTGCTTGCGAGATCCACACGATGTCTTGTTCCTCTCCCTTGCCTATTGTTGACACAATATATGTGTACGTTGCGTTGGCTATTGCACTAACTTGGGCAGGTACCAGGCATTGACTTCACCTGGCTTCACAGGTCTAAGAGTACCTTTTTCTCCAATGGTGGTTATTCGGAGATGTCACATTGGCCAATTTTTCCTAAGCCTAGCCTCGTTGTGCTGAATTAAGTGCAATTTGTTTTTACAAAGACCTTATTACATCAGGTTGCCATCTTATGGTAATTCCAATGACCCGAACCCTATGTGGATACCCGTAAAGAGTGTCTTTGTGTTTAGATACATTTCGTAGGAATTTCAGTGTTGATTATGAGTTTATGTTTAAATTAATGATGTTATGATGTAATGGTTAATTTTGATTAAATGAGTTTAAATAGATTATTATATGACTTTGAATGATGAATTAATGTCTGGATATTGTTTGGGGCACTTGGGAGTAATTGTGGTTGAAAAGGAAGTGGTTGATTATAAAATATGTGATTTAATGATATATTAAATTCTATAGCGTAAATGATTATTAAATATTTGAAAGAGATTAATTGATATTTTTTAAAAAGAGCTAAATATGTCATATATGTGCTCATTTTGATAGGCATTATATTAAAAATAGAAATTGGACATTTGAGAATGCAGAACGAATCTTATTAATTAGTTATTTTAAATGTTTTCAAAAATAAAAAGTGAAACTCATTTTATAAAAGTGAAAAAAAAAGAGTTTATTTGGACACTTAATTTTATTTTTAAGATTTTTTTGAAACTCTCTAAACCCTCCTACATTCAAAATTTGATTCTTTTGTTGGGAGAAATCTATTGGAAAGAATTTTGTGGGTAGGAGTTGAATGGATTAGTCTCCTCGAATTATTCTTGTTGTCCAAAGGATTAAAGCTAGGATTGGGTATGTGAAAAGTTCTTCAATTTTGAAGTTTTACACAAGTTGAGGTAGAGTTTTATTGATTTTTATCTCTATACTCAATCTTTTCAATCCAAATCAGTTTTGTTTGTTTAGTAATAATATTTAGAATATTTTTCATTCTTTTATCATTTGGTTTCATGCATTGTAGCATTAGTTTTAAATAAAATATCAAAAACGTGCCTTAGGTAGTGTTGTGCTGCCCAAATTTTCAAAAATTGTGGAAATGAGATTTTTATGTTAAAAGAGGGATGTTGGGTGAATTTAGAAACAAAGGGTATCTTTAGATTTTTGAATTTTGAACTTTGAATTTTTAAGCTTTTTGAGCACCATTAATGGAGGATGACATAGTGCTAGTTTTTGCATGAAAATTGATAAAAATTAAAAAGTGGAATTGGAGTGTTTTGATTTCATATTATTATGGGGAATAATGGATGTATATAATAGAATTTCTTATTTGAATAAATTTGAGTTCATTTTCAATTAGTTATAGTCATTTGAATATTTTGATGAACTATGAATAGTGAAATCAAGCATTTAAGTTGCTTTGTGTGCGTGTATTTAAAATTAAATAAAAGTTATTAATTGTGAAGTTGAGTGATATATTTTTCATGTCTATAATGATATAATGGTTGAATCTATGTTTAACCTTTACTGACATAGATGTTAAAGAGATTATGCTTTGTGAATTTTAGCAAATTGAGAAGATGGAAAATAGTGTTTAATGAAACCTATTGTTAATATAACTTATATTATTACCATGGGTATTTTTTATGTCATTTTTATGTGAAACACGATGAGCCTTGGGTGTAGATGATAGGAATAATTAGTAAGTGGCCTCCAATGTGTCACCACATTGAGTAATCACTTGGTTGGATTATTGGGAGTAATATGAAACTAGTAATGATACATAATGTGAAAGTGGATTATGTGTGACTCATGTGTGCTCTCCTCATGCCTTAGAGTTTGTTGGGCTCATAATGAGAATAAAAGATGAGACCTTCTATGAGAGAATTATCTATTTGTGTGAGCTACTTGTGCTACATGATGACACTTTCCCCTTTGTTTTCCCCTATCACCTAACCTCATTGTAGATTGAGTATCACTCTTAATATATTACATTCTAAAGAGTAGATGATAGATCTTTTTCTATTCATGAGATTGATGTGAGTTCTCTTGATTGGTATGTGTAAGCCTATTCCCAAGTTTATTCTTGTTTGTTATGTTTGGGCCATGTGTACATCTCCTAGCACGGTGGGGTGGGCCTACGGGTTCCCATGGTCAGGTGGTGTTGCCAACCACCATTGGGGACTAGAGTTTCTACATCAACATTGACATCAGTTTTGGCATTAGACTTCATCTTCTTACTCGCTCTCTTTCTTTTCACTTATCGTATTTGGATATGTTATATCATTCATTTGTATGTACCAAGAGATGCATCTCCTATGAAATGTAATCTTGTGTAATTAACCCTCAATATGAAGAAAATATAAATGTACATATCAAGGAGATGCTTAGTAGTAGTTTACATGTGTCGGTGTTGGTACCAAACACACTTGTTATGTTTCTTTCCTTGATCTCTTATATAGCTTAAGGTTATCATAGGCATACTTCAATTGGTGTTATAAAATGAACTTAGTGGTTCTTATGTAGGCTTGGAGTGTGATTTAGTCTCCTCCACTTAGATGCTATGAGTTATTGTTAGCTTGGCCTCTTGTAGCTCATTAAACATAGTCTGAGCTCTTGTTGAACAATATAGAATCTATATTGAATTTCTCTGGATATATTATCATAAATTCTCTCAAATCTATATCTTATTTGTTTTGCATCCAAGTGAAAATATATTAGCATTCATTCTTACTCCCTAACTATATACCACATTTGAATTCTAAAATGATTTGTCCCCCATTAGGGCATGCCTAGTATGAGTTGGTTTAAGTTTTGTAAACCTAAACTATGAGATCTCTGCAAGTTATGTAGGCAAGGCCATCTACGATGAGCCCCCAAGGCATTAGGTTTGGCCCTTAGGTCTTGTACATTTGAGTTCATCCTTGATATTGCCACCCCTTTCCAATATTTTGCATAGTTTGCATCTCTTTTTGAGACTAGCTTTAAATACCTTATGATTGATTTAGCTAAGGTATTGATGTAGCTTATCTTATGATATTGTATGAAATCAACTATGAATTTTATATCATGCATCTAGTTGTGTAGCCATATATACGAGTGCAAGAAATAGAGAGGCAAGGAGAATATGATACACAGGCAAGAAAAAGAAATGTAGGTATGTAGTTTCAAGTTATGTTGGTTATTGAACATCATAATAAGGTTTAGTGATCTAAGTAGATTTATTATCATTTTAGATTCCAGTTAAATGATATAACAAATAGGTTCACACTATGTTTCTTTAATTAACATAGTATGTCATTGTTTAAAATTTTTTTTTATTGCAAATTAGATATGTTCAAAGTAGAATAAATATTTTATTTAATGTCAAATCTAGTGTTTGAATTTTGGGCGTTACACATCACCTAAAGAGCAGAGCACAGTAGGAGAAGAGAAGAAAGTAGAAAAACACATATGGAAACTTGACCTGAAGATGCTAGAGAAGAGAGCATTAGAACAAGGTAAATTGGTCACAATTGATAAATACTATAATAGGTATGAAGAAGTAGACAAGCTTAAGATTGAGGACATTGTGATTGAACACTTACTTACTTTCAAGAAAACACTTTTAGAAATTGAAGGAAGTATACCTATAGACTTATATGGGAGATTGGAGATAAGAAAATATGTAGCACAAATTGAAGATGATACAATCAAGAACCAAGAAATTGATAACATGCTACCTATGATATTAGTACAAGAAAGGGATAGAATATACAAGGAATTAAAACCTCTATTAAGGACCAAGGTGAGATTATTGAAAATCGTGGCAAGGAAGTATGATGAAGTCACTGAGGAAACTCAGAAGGCACTAGAGAATATACTGATGAATACTACTTCTAAAAAACCCTCACCTCCTAAGACCACTTCGCCCACACAATTGGGAATGGGTGAAAGATCAAAAGCAACAGAGACAACTACTAAGAAGAGCGAAGTAGATCCACCACCAAATTTATGTTTCTGGTGTAGCAGTAACTCTTGACACCTCTCAAGATGAAAAGGACCCTTTTTCAGGGAATATGGACACTTCTATAGTAGATGAGGCTGAATAGAAGAAGGAAGAAGAGCAAAAGAAGGAAGAAGAACAGAAGACAGATCAGAAAGAGGATGAAAAGAAAGAGGTAAACACATCATCCATTTCATTGTTGGCAAGCAGTGATGTAAATTTTGATAGCATGGATGAAGTTGAATTAGTAAAATTGCCATTTACTACTTTGAACAGAGCCAAGGAAAGCTTAGAACAGAAAGGAGACAAGAAGGTAAAAGTAATTACAAGAGCAATTGATACTATAAAAAACTTGCTTCCAGTACCTATTTTTTTCCAGAACAAAGATGACATTGAAAATCTAAGAAATACACTTGATGAATTTGATGGGCACTATGAGAACTTATTGAAGATAACAGAGGAGAAGGCAGAAAAGACATACTCAGAGAAGAAGTTAACATTAGTTTGCAAATCTATCACATGGGACTTAGGCATTGTGAAAACTTGCTTGACAAATGCAAGGAGTTTCATTGGACATGGGAGAAAATTGTTTAGTTAATGCATGAATCCAATAAGACATGTTCAGAATTTAGAAGACATTATTGCCAAAGAGAGGGCAACTATGAACAGTATGATGGACGGTTGTGAAACATCTTCACAATCCACAACAGAGTTAGACAAGGAAGTCACAAGGATTTTGGCAAAACTCAGTGTATTAGATAATAAGAAAGGGAGAGTATTGACAAGATTCAATTTGCTGAAGAGCTTTATCACTCCTAAGTTATCAATACTTGAGGTTCATCTCTCAGAATTGGAAAAAGTAACAGATTCATTGAATAAATCTATGCCCATAGACTTCAAAGAAGCTAAGACCACATCATTTTCACCGAATGGTTTAATCCACATTAGCCAAATATTGTTCAGAACATGGACTGTAGAAGTAAAAATCTTGGAA
>MU227610.1:1540734-1593979 GCA_018584345.1 Thuja plicata | reverse complement strand
TATATATATATATATATATATATATAATAAAAAAATTATATAGGAGGAGAAAAGAAAAGGAAAGGAAGATTATAGAGGAGACAAATTTGTTGGAACACTTATTCATTTTTTTGTTAAGTGTTGGCATCAATGCCAAAGGGAGAGATTGTTGGCAAGTAATCAATTTTTTGTAAATGTGATTTATTTTTTGGTTTCCATTTATGGAAACACATCTAGGTTTTAGATTGATTCCAGTAAAGATAAGTTTTGATGATTCAGAAATTGACTAAGTGTAGAAGCAAATATGCAGAAGTGTTTTGGATGTCGAAGATCAAGATCGATGATTTAGGGAAAGAAAGCTTAGAGGAAGATAGTATGGGGTATGTATGATCTCCACCTAAGATCAATTTGGTTTTGGTTGAGTCTACGGTGAGTTAGAATGAATAGAAGACAGACAGACTACAGCATAACAATGAAACAAAGCAGTTTGACAGTAGCGAAGATTGAGGGAGTATGGCTTGGACTCCAGACAATCAAAGTTGTATTTTGGTTGTTGATAACCTCAACATGACTATGAAAGAGAGTTGATTATGCATTTGGTATTTACTATATTAAATGTATTTTTTATTGAATGTTGACTTTGTATTATTTGTAATATTCATATTGAGAGATGACTTCGTAAAGTTATGAGATATATATGTGAGATCTTTTTGGTAAAGATTTGTGTGTGGTTAGTTGGACAATTAGATGAGTTGTTGAGTGAATAGTAGAGCAGAGAATGACAGATATCATTGAAGAACAATAAAGGAACTATCTAAGCACCAGTGTTGCTTGTTTTTGTTCATTACTAAGAACACTTTGTAGCCTGAATTATATTGTAAGAGTTGTAAGCCTAGTTGGCCCCTAACAGGGTGTTGTGAACCTTTAACAGGGTTATAATTCCTTTAACAAGGAAATGTGATATGAAATATTTAGATCCTAAAAGGGCTAGGTCTCCTAAAAAGAACAATATACTTTAGTACATGCTTGTGGGTACCATCCCCACCGGGGTTTTCCCTTGGCCAGGGTTTCCTCGAAAACAAAATATGATGTTATGAGTACTGTGTCATTTGCTTATGTTCTTTTCTTTACTGCAATTTTATGGTTAATATTTAAATGGTTGAAGAATTTAATTAAGTGCTATAATACTAATTCACCCCCCTCTCAGTATTATCCAATCCTAATAGAATCACTATCACCCGACCTCGTTGGACCAAAGGTCCACTCCCACCGTGCTAAGGAGACAACATTAGGCCCACAAACATAGGTATACAACAAGAAGGAAAAAAGAAAAGACATACAAGACATCTAAAGGGGTACACACAGGAAGATCCTAGAGCCTCTCTATAACAATAATGTACTCCACATTACTAGAGGCACCTAACACATGTAGGAACCTAAGATGCATATAGGGAAGTGTCATCACATAAGTCCTCTCTTTAGTTACCCTATTAGTTTCTCTAGACCCTTTCCTTCAAGTGACTCTATGTGGCTCAATAATCCTTTCATACAAACAAGGAAAACAACTATTCCAGAACGTCCCCAGGGAAACCAAGCATCTTCTCCCACTCCCATCCTTAGCTTGTACTAGAACTCAAGGCATGGGTGAGTATCGCAATTATCTTATTAATGTTTTTCCTAATGCATTTATTAATTTATCACTTATTACGTCACTTACAATGATTTACCCTAGTAGCCTCTTAGGTACTTGCCCCCCATTGCAAGCCACTTCCCCTCTATGCTCCTAGAAAACCTACCCTAATGCTTCCAGCAGAAGAATATAGACAAGACAAAACTGAAAACCATAAAGGACTTCCCGTAAAACATCAAGTCATGAAAAATTACCAATGAAAATTTTGAAGCATAAAAAAGAATTATACATCCTATACAAGTATCCAATTAATTTTCTATCCCATACTAGACATCTTGATAAATTAAATACCAAATCCACATGGTATCATAACAGAGCATCTCTCTCCAAACATGGAGTAAAACATATTCCAACATCATCATTCAAGTAATAGGTCAAACTACAATAGAAGAATAAAGGTGACCAAGTAAATCAAATCTCAACACAATAAGGGTCGTCACCTTTCAGGGTCAAATAATATAAATGATCAAAGATTCATATCATAAACCATCGACGTACCCAAAGAAACACATGATCCAATCATGATATGAGAAAGGTTATGAACATTCCATAATATAAACCCAAAATGAAAACAATATAAATCCATAAAATACTCCAAGTCCCAGAAGACAAAATCCCTCCTAGGGCATCACTCTACCCGAATAGGAAAATATGCATGTACACAAATCACAACAACATAGAACACGCATAATTTAGTGTCTTATTAAATTTGACTATATAAAACATTATCATGTTATTAAATAATTTTATTCCACCTATATCCTCATATAAAATTTGTCATGCCCAAAATTTAAGGAAAAAACACACCAGCAATTTATTTTTTCTAACACTAAAAGTTCACCATGTTGTCATGCTAAAATGTTCAATGCCTACTAAAGGTTACAGTTCAAGAGTAAGATTAACTTAATTGGTAAATAAACTGAGATCAGGGCATCATGATCATCATCAATCATGTGGCTTTCCACCAACATGGTTAACTTAGTCAACCTCTCACTAAGGCTATTATTCTAGGTCTCAGTTAAACAACTTATTTGATAAATGAACATTTGAGTCTATCAAGGGTAAATCATTATCCAATCATGATCAATGGTTTATATTCCCATTTGTACCATAGTTAACAAATTATTGATACCCTAGTAGATCAATTCCCTTATACAATTAATAATAAAATAATTAAATTAAACTATCTTCCCTTAAAATTATTTATTCAAACCTCCCTTATAAGCCTAAATTTAAATAATTCCTTAAATTGTGATATTAAACCCTTGAGTTTAATAACTCCTTTTAATAATACTTGGTACCGTTTCTTATTCAAGGCCCAAAGTTAGTTAATATTCAAATATTTATACTAACTATTTACTTTACTAACCTTATCATTTCATTATAGAAACAATATTAACATGAAGATCAAGGGATTTATTTAAAAACTATTATTATAAGGTTCTCAATATAATATTATACAACTTTGTCGGCATTACCCATTAAATTGCTCCCTTGGACATTCCCTTATATGATATTTAAATTTACTATAATAACACATTAGTTTATTACCTTGTTTTATAATGTCTCTTTTACTGTAATTATTATAAATATAATAATTAGACCAGGGTATCATTATGTTGTAACCTTATTTTACTCACATTAAAACATATGTTTCAATTCATTTCATTTAATAATTACATTACCAATAATACAATATAATCGTTATAATTTTAATTTGTTGTATTAATAAAACTTATTCTAATATTAATTTATTTCCCTTTTCATAACCTTTTCAAATTACGTACTAATTACTTTAATACTTAAATTTACTATGATAAATCAATAATTTAACTTATATCCTTGTTAAGGTAATCTTTTATTAATATTATTTGAAATCTACACTCTATTTCAAAATTAAATAGTGTGGTCATCTCTCATAAAATTGTCAAATATTCATTAAAGTAATTGGAGAGATCTCCCTTACCAAATCCTATTTGATTAATTCTTTATATAATAATCTTATTATATAAATCAATCATCATATATCTGTCATACACTAAGAGTTCATTTTAATATAGTTAAGCAATATTTCCCAAAGGTCATATTTAAATGGAAAAGTGAGGGAAATTAAATTCCCACTAAAGTCCTCTCACACTTGAAATAAATCAACTAAAATCCCATTAATAAATTTATTCTTTAAGTTTAAGGGGGAAATGAGATTTCAAATTTGGTCTCCCTCTATGTTTGACTTAGAGGTCCTTGCCCCAACCCTAATTCAAAATTAGGGTTAGGCTGGTGAAAATACAACCCCCCAAAAAAATTTCTCATTTCCTTTTTTTCCCACTTTTTCCTCTCATTCTCCCCCAAACCCTAATATTATTTTCTTCTTTTTTCTCCAATTTGTTTTTCAGGTTTCCATGGTCAATTCAATCACTGCCCCCCCCGGTGGCATACCATAATGTCATGGTCATGCCACATTTAGCGGTCGTAGGTCATTGTTGTGGTGGTGTCGCAAGGTGTGCCACCACGGGCGGGGAGGAGGCCTTCCCTCCCTTCTAGAGGGAGGGTCGCGGGGGAAGGGCTTCAGCCATCCCTCACCCCTTTTCAATTTTTTTTTATTTTTTAAAAGAAAACATTTTTCCAAAATGTTAAAAAAATAATTCTTTTTTTTGTTTTAAATTTTATATATATATAGAGGTGGATATTTCTTTAGCAGATATATATACTTCATATATATATATATATATATATATATATATATATATATATATTTATTTNTATATATATATATATATATATATATATATATATATATATATATTTATTTATTTATTTATTTATTTATTTATTTCATGAATGTGTAAAAAATACCTTTCAAATGGGTACCTAAGGAACCATCTTATTTAAAGTATATGTATATACATATTTAAAGTTATATTTTGTACATATACTAATATTGCAAGAATGTATCTAGTTAAAGTATTCTTAGTGTAGTTTTGCAACCAAAATGGTTAAACTCATTTTATTTCATCCATGTTTACTTCCTGATATAAAAATCAGACTTATGTATATCTTTTCAAGACAACATACTCATTGTTCACATAATGCAGTAGAAAAATCAGCAACTTATAAAATACATTTTTTAATGAAATATCCTTTGCAATGCATATCTTTTTTTGAACATTAAATCAATTTGAACATAATAAACAACAATGCTTAATAATGCATCTTTCATTGTTTACATAAAAAAAAAAGAAACATGATTCTTTTCTTTTTATAATAAAAAATTATAATTTTTTTCTAACAAACAACTCTTCAAGAACATCAACTTTCTTGATTCTTCTATTACATAGTTTCACATTCATTCTTTTTCTCTTTCAATAAAATTGCATCTTGCATGATGAAACATAATAAAGGGCACACTTAAGGGCTTTTCTCCACACCATCTTCTATTCTCTTTATCATGCATAAATTGTCATAGCAAAAACAAATGACCAAGGAAATTCTCTCCTCCCAACCATAGGCCTATTACAAGGCTACCCTGAGCTTGGAGAACCAATGCTAACCCAGGTTACACACAAGCCAAAATGAACACATGTAGAACACCCTCCCATGGATTAACACAAGGAGCTTGAAGTAAAGCTTCCAGAGGGTGAAGGTGGACCAAGTACCCTAATGGGAGAATAAAGAAAAGAAAAAAAAAGAAAAAAAAACAAGCCTTAAACAAGGCATTCTTCTCACATTCTCATAATGCAACTTATCATCATTTATTTGATATCATGCTTAACAAAATGGCCAATAACCCTTATGACCCCCAAAGAAAAAATGCTTCTAGCCTACCATGGACCCCATAATCTATGGTGCATCTCTCTCTCCCAAGGAGAGAGACTCTACACCAAGAGGTTTGTCCTATATTCCCTTCACCCTCAGAGCTACTCTGCCCTCCCAAGGGTGAGTTTTTCCTTGAACAATCCCCATACACACAAAATTTACAACACGCACACATAGAGAAAATTTCTCAGACCACAAAAAATGTATTTCAACATCAAGTAAATTCAACTACAAATCCAAACATAACTACACAAAGTGCATACTATCAATGAAAATCCTTCTTTCTTCATTCATGGAATCCATATGCAAGACACCTATAATGAGAGAGAGAGAGAGAGAGAGAGAGAGAGAGAGAGCACCAATATTGAAAATAGAAGTTATGGTAAGAGCTTGATGAGAGCTTTTCCTTTTTTTCCATTCCCATCCTTCTCCAATTTTAACTAGTAGTCTCTAAAGTTAGAGAGTGGGTGATTGAGAGAAACTCTCTCCAATTTCCCCTCTAAATTCAAAACCCTCACATTCTCCAAGTTCTTGGAAGAGATGTGAGTTCATGTTGGCTTCTCTTCCCCAAACTTCTTACACTAAATAAAAATGGGTTCCTACAAAAGTAGCTTGTAAAGTGAACAAGTTTTTTTCATCCAAATATAAGGGCGTCTACCCAAGACCATGCTTCCAAAAAGTGATTTTGTCCATCTTGGAAAATCAACTATTTGGAGGTTCCCCAACTCAAAATATGATGTCCTATAGCTAAAACACTACATACACAATCACAACTCAACTCAATTGATCAATTCACGTTCTCATACAAATAACATTTAAGTACCTAATATTTATTAGAATCACAACTCATCTGATTGTGAATATAATTTCCTTATTCCAGATCAATACACACAAATCAAACACTCAACTGAATTGCTATAATAAATCAGTTAACCAATTAGTCCTAATGCAACATAATGTATCATAGAATCATAAAAAGGAAGCAAATAGAGTGCATCAAAATCTAGTTTGATCCAATAAAATATAAACCCATAATGCATCATAAGAATACACATACTAATTCCACCATAGGGATAAATGAGTTGCTATGACAACCCGAACAGGGTTTCACCAAATGCCAAGCACAACTAGAGTGGTAGTCTCATAATGAACACAAGGATAGACCAAACCGAGTGGGTCACATAAAGGGATTTCACAAGAATATTATAGCATTAAAAGATCATCTTAGTCAGTCTTATCAAAACATAATAGGACCTTGCCTCGCATCTCAAGTCCAAGGCAGGTCACATAATCAAGTAGACAAAAGATCACCCCGAGGGTAAAATCTCACAAGGGTTCAACATGGTCATGAATGCAAAAATAAATCCAATCCACACCACTCAAGATGTCAAACATAGAAGGGCAACGAGGGAGGCTCTACAAAGTTCATCTTCAAAATAAATAGTAATAATAATTCCATTTAGAAAGTCTTAGTTTAACTCTGTTAAGTCCCTTATTAATGCTTAATTTCCCTTAATCAAACTCATTCACAACTTAATTATTAGAGTCTAAAATTAAACTATAACTTAATTAAGTTAATTGTATTTTATCAATATTACAAGATACATGAAAAACCAACCATATTATAAATTAATTTATAAACATAAAATTCCATAAAAATTAATTCAAGTAGTTTAATAAATACTAATGTTAATTATAATATAAAAAATAATTAACAATGTAAATTAGTTAATAAAAATATAAATTAATTTATATTAACAGAAAAAATTTAATTTAACAAATTAAATAAATTTCAAATTAATAAAATTTGTAACATAAGTGAAAAAAAACCTTTAAAAAAAATAAAATTAATTAAATAACATCTAGGGGGTCCCACCTCCCCCTTTCTCTTTATATCCCACGTGGCCCCTACAAAGGGGAGCCGCCGATAGTCTCTGTCGACAATGGCAGAGTCTCTTCCAGATGAAAAACTCTGTTGATCGATAGGCTCTGTTGTCGCCGGTAGCAAAGTTGTCATGTGGGTCTTGTGTGGGGAGGCAGGGGTTTGAGGGCGCGCCACCCCTCACCACATTTTGCTTTATTTATTTTTATTTATTTTTTAAATAAAAATCTTTTTTTTCTTTTTTTTTGAAAAATATTTATTTATGTATTCATTTTTTTTCAAATAAATAAATAATTTCAAACAAATATGCAAGGGGGTTTATATATATTGATCGGTAATGGTCAGCCATATTTAAGGCTGTAGAACATCACTCTAGTAATTGAAATCTGCGAGCACAGCCCAGCGTAGGCACAAGCCTACAAGCACAATGGCCCACCGGGGATTTGAACCCTAGTGGCAACCACACCAGCGAAGTGTTTTGAGAACTGCTCTAAATGGATCACCCTAGCAAGGGGTTGTATTTTTTTATTATTATTCTTTTAAATAAATATATCCAAAATATAATTTAGAGGGATATATATATATATATATATATATATATATATATATATATATATATATATNTTTAGAGAGATATATATATATATATATATATATATATATATATATATATATATATATATTCATGCAATATAGATTTCTAATATATATATATATATCCTAAGCATGAAGATTAAAATTTATGTTAAATATTGAAGCATGCATAATAGGAAATAAGAAAATATTATATAATTTATTTTCTTCCAAAGCATGCAGTTTTCCGCACTTTCCTAGTTTCTCCATGTAGATCTGGATCCATAGGAAGGAATTTCAATTTTGATAAGGTAGATATGAAACTGTATTATGTTAAACAAATGTCACCCGAAACCCTAATTGGGAAAAATAGAAAATACCCTTCTTGAAAACTGACATTTTTAATGAAATCCTAATGCCCAAAAACACAGATCTGACACAAACAAGGAAGGAAAAACCATAGAATTAATCCAATAACCTATTTCTCATATTTTAAAAATTCAAACACACAATAACAGACACGGAGGTTTCAAACAAAGGATTCTAGTAATTCAAATGCACAGAAGACATGGATCTGAAGAACTAAAATTATCAAAATTTCAAACCCTACCTCAATAACAAAGAATAGATCTGAAACTATCATGAAGAAAGACGCAATCCAAAAAACTCCAAAGTTTTTCAAAAATTATTTTACTTCATAATTCTCCTTCAACCTGATTGAATGCCTCCAAATGACTTTCAATTCAGATATATAGAAAACCAAGAAATTAGGGTTGAAAAAGTGCAACCTTAATTAAGAAGTAAATTTTAATTTAAATTTAAAAGAAAATACTTTAATTTCAATTTTTAACTTCAATTAAGTTTGCACAACTGAACTTTATAAAATAAAGTTAAAGTCATAATTATTTAATAAAGTGCATTTGAAATGCATAATATTATTTCAATTAAATATATAACTTATTTAATTCAATTATGTAATTAATTTTTATATTTAATATTAATTAAATCTTAATTAATAACTTAAGACTTAATAATTAAATCACTTAATTAAATATAGGCATTTAATTAATATATAATAATTAAATAAATATATATTAATATTTTAACATTATTTAGGTGTAATTATTAACATTAATAATTACTTTAATTAATATGTTACCAAAATAAGCCAAAATGTAACATTAATCTAACTGAAACAAACCAAACAGAAAAAACAACTAAAACCAAAGCAACAAGCAAACACAAAAGAGTTTATAAATCCATGTCACCTTGATGGATTCAACTAGGGTAGACAATCAAATACTTCTTATCCACTCTTTAGGACAAATGTAGGATTAGGGTAGGGATTTGGGTCAGAATGCTATCTACCCTCTCTTACCATTGAGATAATACGATAGGACACACCCACTCCTGCCAATTCAGGGAAGACGATGCTCGATACTTACAAACCTGTCATCACAAAGCTGAGCATGTATATAAAATAGACAATGGTAGGGATCAGTACATCATGTGGATCTCACAAGAAAGTAACTACGACTCTGTCCCTCACCATATTAGGCATGTCAAACATAAATATGAAATATACATGTCAACCATACACATGCAATTATGGGGTCAGTAACATCATAAATATAAATAGAATCATCATATGCAAATAATCTTTATCATCTAACTAACATGATATAATTTAAACCAATGTTTTGCATCATCAATAGATATTAGAATAACATCAAATATCACCAAAGATCTAGCATGCACATGAGAAGTGGTCTAAAAGGGGTTGACATCCTAAATTGAAAGGGCGATAGATGGGTGAGTATTATAGGAACAACTAAAAGTAAATTCAAATACCCTTTTGTAATGAACAAATTAGAACAATAAAATAAGTAACAAATTAGTGAAACTATAATAATGTGAAGAACAGAGCTAAAATCCTTTTTGAGAAAACTATCAATAAATTTGATTCAAAAAATTCTTGATAAAGCATTTTACCCTCAATAGCTCTATTAACCACCCAATCCCTCAACAGGGAGAGATGATCATGCTACAATTGTTCAATAAAAATCACCTTACCACCCTTTAGAAATAGGGAAAGGAGAGGCCCAACCCAAAAAACCAAGAATGATTGTGCCAACATGAGGAGATTGACCTGCACATAGAAATCAAATGATGCCAATGGTGACATATAATATCTTCCAACCATTTATTATGCCACCATATTCATTTATGGAATTTCCAGTTTGACTTATCTATATACAATATTATAAATGCTTAAGTATTGTGCCCATTTTGATTGGAAAAAATAGAAAATCATAGTTAAATAAATATGTTTTTATTACTAACTAAATAGTGGAAACAATTCTAGAAATGGGAGAACAAGTTGCACACATCTTATGATAGAGAAAATCCTAAGAAACAGAATCAGCGATTATGATACACCATGATTTAGTCTTCACTAATTAACAACACTCTCATCCACGTCACATATCACTCTCATCCACATAACATATCATTGTGCTTGCAAGAAGAATTCAAATAGAGAACAATTTTATTAATGAAATCTTTTCCAACATGATGTGTTCCATTCTTGTATAGATCAAATACTGATAAACTTGAATATAATTTTTTGTATTTAGAGAAGAAATTATGATTTTTTTCATATCTATTTTCTTTGTGCATGATATTAAGTGATTCTTATGATTTTTTGTAGTTGTTCTTTGTCATGTTTTGATATATTGTTCTATGGTTTTGCCTGAGAGATAATTTTCTAGGAAGCAATTTGTTATTTTCCATGGATCAGTTAGGACTTCTATATAGTGGGGGTTATTTGATAAATTCCTTATTATAGTTTAAGTGTGACTAATTTTTGAAACGTCTTCCTATAAGACACACTTTCTATAGTTTGGTGTTTCATTAGAATAAAAAATCTAGGACCTCTCAAGTGTATACTAGGGTTGTTTGCTTGAACTATTAGTTAAGTTTGTAAACACGGCTTTTCAACTTCTTATAATTCATGTGTGACTCATTTCTCATTTTTATGATACAGTTTCCTTGTAGATTATTTTCTTTTGAAATTAGACATATGTTTATAGGGTTCAGTAGGTCTAGTTTCATAAAATTGGTAATTAATAGAAGTGTGTTGATTATTATAGGTAAAGTTTTTGATGTGAAGCCTTAAATCTCATTTCTAAGGCAGCAACACAGTTTTTCTAACAAACTTGGAACATAGAATGCAAAGGCATAGAGAGATATTATTGGTAAGGAATGTTTAGCATAAGAAGTGCCTTTATTAGAAATTAGTTGTAAAGAAACATAGAGGATTGACAATCAATAATTATGAATACTTCTCTATTTCACTAACCTTATGGGGTAAGTTGTTGATTAAGGTAACAACAGGTTTTGAAGTGGATCCTGAAACCCTTTAACATAGTTAAGAAAAGAAAAGCATAGAAGACCTAAATAACAACATTTTCTCACAACTGAAGACAGAAAACCAAAAAGGGCTTAACCCCAGATTTACACAGTAAAGTTTAGCTTAACACAAAAAACTAACTATGAGAAACTTCTTACAAAATAGAAACAAAAAAACTTCCAGCAAAAAAAATAGTCCGACTTTACTGATCACTTCTTGGATGCATCCATTTGGTCTTCCATGATCTGGATTTCCTCCATCTGAGATTCCATGTCCTGGATCAAGTCCCACAGAATTTTTATATATTTAATTTGGACCGCAATCTTCTTTCTGGAACTTGATCTAGTTCTTGATCATGGTCCTGGAGTCTCTATATCTTGTTTTCCTTCTTGCTCCTGCTTAGATCTATCATTATAATCCCCTTCTAGTAGGGTGTGCAGTAGTTTCAGAATATCCACAGAAGTTTGTCAGCTTCCTAAGCATAACATTATTGTTGTTTGTCTTCTCGGTAATATTTTTCATCCTATTGTCAATCATAGTACTTAAATTTTCTTCCAGAGTAGAATTATTATTTTGTACCTTTTCAAAAATGTCCTTACCTTGCTGATACATAATCACATCATTCCTAATTTTATCCACAATCTCCTCCAATAGATAATTTCTATCTTCAAGGTCCTTGCATTTAGCCTGAAGCTCCTTCATATCATCCTGCACCCATTTATCGATGTTGTACATGTACATATCTTTGTTTCTTTCCTCTTGGAGAAAAGATATATTCACTTCTTTTAACTTTAAAATCCTTGTCCCAGAGGTCTTCTTCCAAGCTCCTCTATTTCTAGTTGTTCTTCTCCTCATCTTCACCCATCAGACTCTCAGGGGGAGTAGAGTTGATTTCACAATAATTATGCTCTTTTTGGGCTTCCTCCTCAAGGTCGACAGATATGTTATCATTATGGGCCTTTTCAGTTTCTTCCTTTGCAGCTGTATCCTCCTCATTATTACCTATTTTACCCTTATCAGTTTCATTCTCCTAATGATCCACAATCTCTGTATTAATCTTGTTCTCCAGAGACTCTTAAATTTTATTTTTACTCTTATTATGCTCCTCCCTTTCTTCATTATTATTGTGCTCTTTGTCAATATAGGTTTCCACCAGATTATCAATCTTTTCAGATGTCTCGTCAAATATTGTGTTTTCCATATTTGAAACATCCTCAATATCCCCTTTCTTGCCCCTAGGCTCAGTGATTGTAGGGCTATCCATCTCGACCTCCTCTCTATTGCTCTGCTCCTCGATGCAAACCTCATCCTCAGAAGACTCCACATCCTACTCATCTTTAGTCCTCATACCTTCAACATCATTATAGATAGACAGGGTGATATATGCTTCAACAACGCCCTTGCATCTTTTTTTATTGGAAGATTTGCTAGTTTTCTTGCCAGAATACATCTCCAAACCCTTGCCTTTAACATTGTCAATCTTCTTAGGAATCGGCTCAGGGGTGTTCTTTTTAACATACTCTGTAATCAGAAGGATGAGTCCATCATGTAGAACAAGGGAGGCTTGAACTCTATGATCTATAATGCTCTGATTGAGTGAGCTTAGTAGATAATAAGGGAAAAAACCCTAATATCATGTCTGAAATTATTAACAAGAATGAAGTGGTAGTTGTAGACCTTAGAGTACCTACCATCGAGAGTGAAATACTCCATGATCGCTCTGATGAAAAAATCCCAAATGTGCTTGATGTTGGATAGATTAACATAATCCAAGTTGTCTTTGACAAGCATCTCTCACTCCTCATTTGTCTTAGGGAATGTTTTATAGGCTTTGTTTCCCTCTTACTTTTCTTTGGAGAACTCCATACCCTCCAAAGGGAGACCTATAATTTCGGTCAGACGGTCTAAAGTTAGGGTAAAGGATTTACCCAGAATATTAACTTTGTCGTTCTCCCAACCAGCAAAAAACACCTTCATAATCTCCTTGTTATTACCATGAAGATATTTAAGATATATGTGCACTTTTCCTTTTTTGAGCTTTATCCACACATATTTCTCCTTCCTCCATTTACATTTTGTTGGTGCTTCCCTTTTTAGGTCACCACCCATGTCTTCATTTTTCTTTGTAGTACTCTGCTCACTAACTTTCATCAACTCCTTAGCATTATTCAGCACAATAAATAGAGAGAGCTTTGAATGAGTAAGATTATTCATAGGCAATTTCTTGATGACCCAAAAAGCATGCAACGACATAATATCATAATTATTATGACTCTTCACATGGAACTTCACCTTTGTCATACCCCAAATCTAAATCTCATTAATTGATATGATCAATAGAATTAATAACACCCGCCTTGTGATTAATTTTGTCATGATTGTGCAATGAATGTATTTCATCATTAATCTTAGCTGCATCATGCCACTTGTGAGTGATGTCATTTTTTACTCCAAATTTAGCAATCTCGTCCGCCACTTGGTTATTTTCTCAAAAGTTATGGGTAACATAGAAAGCAGTGAATTTTGAAGCCACTTCCTTAACTTTAATAATGATTTTCTCGATAGTCCAAGAGGCCTTGATAATACCTTTAATATTATTAATAATATTAAGGGAATCACCCTCTAGCCAGAATTTATTACAATCCATCTCTTCTGCCATAAAAATCACGTTAAGGGTTGTTGTTGCTTCAGCTTTGTGATTTGATTGCACTCCCAAAGGAGTGACAATGGCTCCAACACAGGTTCCACTCTAGTCTCTTATTATACCTCCTCCTCCAACCATACCCAAATTGCCTTTCACAGCCCCATCAAAATTTTCTTTGACTCAATCCTCCAGAGGAGAAGTCCAAGTAGTCATAGTTCTCTAAGATTTGGAGTTGGGTTCATGAGTTCTGAAATGCCACCCACTAGTCATCACATTCTCCTTAGGATCAGTGTTGTAACTTGAGGAAAGGAAATTTTATTCCAGCGCTTTGCAAATGTGATTTCTGACAACTTCAGGGAAAGACTGTTTCTCCTTGAATATTCTATTGTTTCTTTCTTTCCAAATTTGCCAGCATAAGTTTGGGGGAATTAAAGACTAGAAGTCTTTAGAAATTATATTCTAAGAAGGACATCTCCATTGAACAACAAAATCCTACCAAAGAAGAGGAAAGAACCATCACAAATTCCATTTCCTAAAAATAACTTCCCAAACCTTACAGGTAAAGGAACAGTGAAGCATTAAATGGTCACAAGATTCAGAATGTTCAAAACAAAGAACGCATCTATTCACAATGTAGAAACCCCTTTTAGCAAGGTTGTCGAGGGTTAGCGGTTTATTTTGAATTAAAGCCAGAAAAAAAAAATTTAGGAGTGAGATGTTTATACCAAACATAGGAGCAAAGAGGTATCTCCTCTCTTTCAGTGAAGAGATTGATAGCAGAAGTCACAGTGTACTTGCCATCCGGTCTTGAATCCCAAAGAATAGAGTCCTGGATGTTATTTTTAATATACCAAGTATGTAGCTCATGCTGGAGGGAAATGAATCTGCTATTAATTTCACCAAGATTCCTCTATTTATTTTCCTGCAAGTAATCTTTAGCCTTAGTACCTATATAATATTTTCACTTATCAATGGCATGTTTTCAATCTTGATTATTGGAAAGAGGCACATTATGGATCCATTCATCAGCCCAAAACTTAATTCTCTTTCCATCCCTCAACTTTCATCACTTTCCTTTAATGATAAGATCTTTAGTCAAGCTTATACTATTCCAGATGTGGGAACCATTAATGTTGATATATTTGGTTATATAGTCCTCAAGGGAATTATAATTGAAGAGGTATTTATTTCTGATAATACCATTCCATTCTTTCTGATCTCCATAAATTCTCCAAAGTTGTTTAGCCAAGAGGGCCTTGTTGACATTTTTTATTGTTCTCAGACCAAGACCTCCTAGTTTTTTAGGCTTGCAAACCTTATCCCAAGCCACAAGACTAAGCCTTTTATTCTCTTCAACCCCTAACCAGAGGAACCTTTTCTACATTTTCTCAATTTCAGTTGCAATTTTATGAGGAATTTCAAAGAGGCTCATACCGTAAACAGGGAGATTTTGAAGTGTTGATTTCAGCAATTGAAGTTTCCTTGAGTTTCTCAGAAGGCTCCCTTTCCATCCAAAAATCTTATTGTTATATTTGTCTATGATAGTATGCCAAAAAAATTTTGGGGGTTTGGAGTAGAGAGGTAAACCCAAATAAGAAGAGGGAAGTTTTCCAATAGTATAGCCTAAGATAGAAGACAAATTTTTCTGTCTTTCCATCGGAGTATTTATAAAAAAATAAAGCTCTTAGACTAGTTGACAAGTTGACCAATAGCAGCAGTATAAACTGAGAGGTATTTCTTCAAGTTTCTGGCTTCTATAACAGTGGCCTCCCCCATTATTAGCGTATCATCCACAAATTGCTCATGGGAGAAAGCAGTTTTAGCTTAAGAGGGATGGATGCCAATTATTTCTCCCTTTTCCACCATTTTATTAATATACCTCCCTAAGCATTCAAAAATAATAGCAAACAAAATAGGAGAAATAGGGTCTCCTTGTCTGAGACCTCAAGAGGGTCTAAAAAAGTTAGACGATCCCCCATTAACAATGACCGAGGAAGTAACCATCGAAACCAATTGTATTATAATTTTGATGACCCCATTATCAAATCCAAAAGAGGACAGAACCTTTTGAAGGAAGTGATAGTCAACTCTGTCATAAGCCTTAGATAAATCTAGTTTCATCATAAATCCTTATTTTTTAGCAATTTCCAAAGAATGAATATTCTCATGAGCAACAATAATGGAATCCAGAATTTGTCTTCCAGGGAAAAAACCATTCTACTGGGGGAAATGATATTCAGGAGAATGTGAAGCAATCTGGATGTAAGAACTTTAGAAATAATATTGTAAAAATAATTACATAGACTAATAGGTCTAAAAGCATCCACAGAATTGGCTCCCAGATTTTTAGGGATAAGGACCATAAAAGTAGCATTTAGTTCCCTAAAGAGGCTTTTAGAACCAAAGAATTCTTTGACAGCATCCTCCACATATTTTTCAAGGATATCCCAGAATTTATGGAAGAACAACATGGGGAATCCATCAGGGCCAGGAGATTTCTCCCCTTCAAAGGAGAAAACCGCATTCTTAATCTCCTTGTTTGAAGGAATAGCTTGAAGCATTTTGTTAGTAGTAGCATCAACCAGCTGCGGGATGGCTAAAACGATCTCTTCCTGGTAAGATATATTCAAATTGGTATCCTTAGATAAGAGCTCAAAGAAATATCTTAGCATCTCTGTTCTGATTTCTTCTTCCTTCCTAACAGTCTTATCTTTAGATAGCAGATTAGATATCCTGTTAATATCTTTATGTTTCATAGTTGTCATATGAAAAAATATAGTGTTTTTATCTCCATCCTTGAGCCATAGAGATTTGGATCTTTGTCTCTAGAAGGATCCTCCTTTGTAATTATATTATGATAATCTACAATCAGAGTGTTTTCCATGGTCTTTCTTTCCTCTGAGAGACCTTCATTGTAAATTTTATCTTGGATTTCCTTTATATCAACCTACAGTCTTCCTTTCATTTGTAAAATATCTCCAGAAACTTCCTTATTCCAAGTTTTCAGTTTCCTTTTAATTTTATTCAACATCTTACCAATTCTATACATAGCTCCCCCATCTAAAGTATAGTTCCACCAATCTTCAATCTTTTCTTTCAGTTTTGGATGAGTTATCCACATTTTTTCAAACCGGAAAGGTGTGTTATTTTTACAACTGATCTTCTTAGCATTTAAATAAATAGGAAAGTGATCAAACCCTCTAAGAATCTCAAAAGAAAGAGAGCAAGAGTACCTTGAAATCCAATCGTGGGATAGGAGGGTTCTATCCAATTTGAACTAGATCAGATCAATCCTAGTGCATCAATTTTACCAAGTGTAATCAATTCCTTCCAAATCAATATCTAATAAAGCTTCATCATTGATATACTCCACCAGGTCAGTTCTGCTATCTAAGTGAGAATGGATACCACCCTTTTTATCCTCATTTTTAAGAGTATTAAAATATCTCATGACCATCCATCTTTCTTCTTGGAATTGATTACGGATTTATCTCAGTCTTTGCATGTACTTTTGTTTGCCTTTTATAGTATTGGGAGCATAAATATTGATAAGTTTCCAGGAAAAATTATCCTTCAGGTAAATAATCTTAACCAATAAAATATTATTTTCACTAAATATAAATGTGCAATCCATAGTCTTTTTGTTCCAAATAATAATAATTCCTCCAGAGGCACCATCAGACTCAACTCCTACGCTGCCATCATTCTTAAACACATGCATTTTTTCAACTTTGTATTTGGGAATTTTAGTTTCTTGAATAAGTAAAATGTCTGGTTTAGTATCTCTTACCAGATTCCTTAGGACATCATGTTTATGGGGACTATTAAGCCCTCTAATGTTCCAAGATATAACTTTTATAAAAAGTGTTGGAGAGCATATCTCAGGAATGGTTCGTTGCCGACCATCCGCTATATTATGTTTTGCTTCTTGCTCCCGTGTTTTTTTTTTATTTCCTTCCTTTTTTTGTTTTTAGGGGTTCCCACATCATCCTTCTGTTGTCTTCTTTTCTGAACTCCCCCTTGACTCTGATTCTCTTGTTTCTTTGTTGATTCATTCTGATTGATGTAGTTTTGTCCTCCTTTTTTGCATGAATTTTTATTAGAGTTTTTTTCCATTTATTTTTGTGCATGGTTCTTCTTGACTTTCTCCTGAGATAATATAGCTCTCCATTCTTTATTCATTCCAAAGATCTGCTATGGGTGATAGGGTTTCATCTTCACTTTCCTCAGAGATACTACCATTCAGTTCATGCTCCCTGTATATTCCTTCTATAGGGTTAGAATAATCAATCCCAAAAGGATTGAGACTCTCTATGACTTGATTCTTGGATTTTTTAATCTCTATTTCTGTTGTTTCCTTCACCTTTGGAGTCTCTTTCTCTGTTCTTACCTCAAATAGGTCTTCAGTCTCTATATCCTGCTTATTCTCCATGGAGATATTATTCTTTGATCTCAAGCCTTCCTTAAACTCACTCTTAACCATTCCCTTAATATTTTCCACATAAATTCCAGAATCAAGGTTAACTATGATGTTTTCATTCGAGTTAGATTTCTGCTTCCATACTTTTCTTGCTTCCCTTTTATTTCCTTCGTAAACTTTCTCTTTTTGTTTGTTTAATGGGCATTGTTTGGCCCAGTGTCCCACTTTTTTGCAACAGAAATAGGCAAGGGGAACCGATTCATATTCAACAAGTTGAATATGCTTACCCATCTTTGATTTAATAGAGATGACCTCAGGCATATCCATATTTTGGTGTATATTCACACAAATTCTAGCATAAACTAGTCTGGATTTAGCAGTTGTCATTGGATCTATAGATAGGAGTTCTCCAAAGGCACTCACCAAACCTATGAAGACATCCTCATGCCAACATTCCATAGGAAGACTTGGTAACTGCACCCAAACAGGGGTTGTATCAAACATATCTGCGTTCACATCAAGGTTAGAAACCCATTTTTGAAGAGCTAGTGATGATTTTCCAAACATCCAGGGGCCTCCATAGAGAACTTTTGAAAGATCTTCCATATTTGAAAAAACAAAAGAGAAAAAACCTTTCAGCAAAGCTACAATATCAACTTTCCCTTTAAGTTTCCATTTGCGATATGTAAAGTCTCTAACAAGATCAATATTAGGTCTTGTCCCCATAAATTTTCCTACCAGCGTAAGAGCCATTTTGGATACCGTATGTTCCACCAAGGGATCAGGTAAGGAAATGTCAAAAAACCCTTACTAGGCTAAGAGATGGTGTTAATACTAGGGAAGGATGACTTTCTAGTTGGTTTGATCCCAAATAAAGACGACCAGTTACCTTTAGCCTGATTTCTAACTGATGTATTATCATTGCTAATGGAAAAGGAATTCTTACCTTCTATTAAAGTTTTTATGGCCCACCACCTTGGGAATGAGGGTCCTTGTCCTCATCTGGGTCTTTATTGGAGCCCTCCCCTGATGATCCTCCTACTTTCTGCTAGTCTCCTACTACTACAGATGCCTGAATCCCTCTAGCATCACATTTCCCACCCTCATAAGAATTCAAATTTCCTCCCGCTTGAACTGCTCCTCCATCTCCCACTCTCTTGCCTCCCATTTTGGATATCGTCCAATTGATTTTACCTTATGGGGTTATGGGGTAAATTATTATGGGAAATTTTTTCCATATTGAACTAAAATGTGATTTAAAAAAACCCTTTCCCATACCTTGCTAGCTTCCAGAGTACAAGTCTGGACAGGAAAAAATGGAAAAAAAAAACAAATCCTTATCCACACAAATACCCACGGGGAAGGACAATGCAGGGGTGAACAAAGCGTATTTATCTACCCTAAAAAACTTGACCGTACTTGGATAGATGGTCATGAATTCAAATAAAGGCCAAACTATCATGAACCAAAAATACATAGAACCAAATATTAGGGTTTCACAAAAAGGTTCATCGAGAAAGTTGTTCATGATATATTCAGCTATGAACATTGACAAGAAAAACAAATAAATAATTTACTTGTGGAAAAATTCTACGACTAAGTATCACAACACCTGCAAATAAATGAATGTATATTCGACAAAAATTTCACATTTCTAGAATTGATGGAAAAGAAAATTATAATAGAAATGATTTGAAAAAATTACATATTTGTAAGTTTACCCTAGTCAAACTCTATAGAATATATTTCCTTAGATAGACAATGAATTAACTTTGCAAGTGCAACCCATAAATTTTAGCCTTTTCCCCCAAAAATAATGACTTATGTTTTCGAGAGTTGCCCAAAATGTTCATCCTTCATCCAAAGAAAACCCTAATTCATGTCTCATAAGTATATACGAGAGAAACCTAAATAATTAGCTAATGTCTTCCCTACAAGCCTGACATCTTCCTCGACTAAGCCGCAGAGATACTTTACAAATGAATCTCTAGCTTTGCAATCTCCTCCATATTAAAATTTATGTTGGAGGTTTGCTATGTAGAAGTGAAACCAGTGAGATTAAACCATGGGATGTACAAAGTGTTTGAAGGCCTTGTCACCCCCAACATTCAAGTAGTTTCACCTTCCCTATTCCTTTTCTAATTGAAGATGTGAGAATCTAAATTTTATTTTAGGGGAGGAAATATCATAGTTGCATGCCACCAAAAACCCGCTCGTTGCATGCAAAAGCCATGTCACAACTAGAGACACATCAACAGTTTAGAAAAATGAGAAATAATTTTAATGAAAAATAAGAAAAACCACTGAGAAATACCATAAAAGCCAACCAGAAAATAGTAGAATTTATTTGAAATTTAACTTTAATAGAAAAATTTCTATAGACCATAGGATAAATTTTGTCTGTACAATTCCATAGATGCTAATTAATAGGTAGAAAGGAAGTTAAAAAATTAGTCTCCTCCTTAATGAAAGGGACTAACAATTAAAAGGTTAGCTTGTATGCTAATTGTGACATAGCTCCTTCATTTATCATATGTGAATAATTCAAATTCAATAGTACCATAGAAAACATCACATTTTATATTAGTTTCTGAAACAAATTTGGTGCTAAGAGGAACCTTATGGATTTGTTGTAAGTAGATAGAATTATGAACCTTCCTTGATTTTGAGTCAAACCCCATTTTCAATTTACAAATAATGAAAATATAAAAGACAAAGTTGTTAGATAACTAAGAGGGTGAATCGGTTAGTTCTCAATTATTCTATAGTCCCAAATTCTCCCCGATGTATATAACAAAAATTTCAAATATTTAAATCAACTCGGTGAAATGTAAACTATGATCTCAAACTTTAGTCCTAAGTTGTCTAGTCATCTATCGAGTAGCAGTAAATCAATATTGTGATTACCGATCAATGCAGATAAAGTAATATGTAAAGAAAAATAATAATCCACAACAATTGTACACATTATCACATAGTTTTTAACATGGAAACCCTGCTAAGGGAAAAACCACATGGGACCGGTAACCCAAAATATTTTACTCTTCTAAAGTAAGCTTGGTTAAGAGCCAACCTTGTTAAAGGTTACAATGCACACTGTTAAATGTGATTTGGTTAGAGGATTTATCACTAACAGTTCTCTCTTGACCATGCATTCACTATGGGGTCAACAAGAAAACACTCAACATTCATTAGAATGTCATAATAAAGACTTTCACGTCCTACTTGGTTAAGAGATTTATCTGTAACAATGGTTAAACTGATACAGCAATGATCTGATTAAAGTACAACTCTATTTGCAGATTTTTAGATCTATGCTAATTATATAATACCTCTGATCAATTTGTTCACTTCAGCTCCTCTAATTCTTCATACTCTGTTATGCTCAGTATATGATCTTTCCTCTGTCACTTAGTGTTGTCTGCAGAAATGCTTGGTTCTATCTTCAACCAGTTTGAGCAGTCATGCATAAACTTTACATGTATGCACATTAGGTGTATACATACAATTCACTTGTCTCTTATATAGACATCATAGCAAATTTAATTTCCATCCTTTATATTTTTCCTCTTAATCTCCATCGTTGGTTTTGCCACTTAAACCTTCCTTGATAATTGTGTCAAAAACATGTTTCAATCATTTGTCCGATCTTCTTTGAATTTTTATAGTTGTTTAATCTTCATAACAAATCTTATCAATTACCTCAGAATCATAAATTTTCCAGCTCATCATTTTAGACGGCCTTGGTTTGATTAAATTGCTCGGTCAATACCGTGATGTGTCGGCGATTCCTAGCTCAGTTATCAGTGTGCTTGGTATACACTAAATTTACTCAGTTATTACTGTTACTCGGTGTATACAGAACTCTTCAATTACCGACCACATAAAATTTGTTTGTTCTATATCTTCAATCCATAATAGATGTTTTTCATTAAAATAATAAGAAAATAAGTTGACATTAAAGACAATACATTAACTGATTAATGTCTACCATCACATCTGTAACTCGGTTGATCATCACCAAAATGACTTCAAACATACAATCAGTTGTAGTTCATCAATCTCTCCCTTTGGCATTGATGGCAACACAATATGAAATATGCAATGTAGATATGCCATAGAATACCAAACTTCTCTTCTACAACTATATGCAAAATGTTTTATCTCTCCCTAGCTTGTAAATTAAAATATGTATCAGCATTAAAAACTCACCATGCAGACTCTTTCTGTAGATTTGACTTTTCTATTCTAGAATCTTCTCTCTTTCTGTAGATAGATATGTCATTTTTCTCTCCCTTTCTATTTTCTTCTTTTCTCCCTTTAATGGATAGATATTTCATTGATCATTCTCTCCCTTTGACAACAATGCCAAAAAGAAATATACAGCTCTTCATTAGCCAAAAAAAATATCTCTAGTGTTCGGTTCAGTAGTGTAAGTACCTTGCAGTGTACTGATATGCCTTTTTCAGTCCAGTTCATCTTTTCATCAACATGATTAATATTATGATTACATGCAGGTTGATGCAACCTCCTAGTCAGCTTAGTGACCAATAGACAAAGGACGAACCCCTAGTCTACCCCTCAAGTACTCAAATGTATCCTTTGGTAAGGGTTTAGTGAATATGTCAGCTAGTTGTTCTTTTGATTGTACATATTCCAGTGTCACTTGTTTCTCTTGTACTTGTTCCCTCAAGTAGTGATATTTGATAGATATGTGCTTTGTTTTTGCATGCATCACCAAATTCTTTGAAATATTTATTGCACTAGTGTTATCACAATAAATTATCACTGGGTCAGTGATCTCTTCATTCATACCTTTCAAAAGTTGTTATATCCGTGCAATGTTCAAACAGTTTGCAACAGCATCAACATATTTTTCTTCTGCAGTTGACTGAGATATGCATCCTTGTTTTTTACTTATCCAAGTAACTAATCTTTCTCCCACAAACAATGCTCCACCAGTAGTGCTCTTTCTATCATCAATTTTCCCAGCCCAATCAGCATCTGTGAAAACTTTCAGTTTGAATTTGACTTCTCTTTTGTACCACAATCCATAATCTTATGTGTTCTTCAAGTATCTAAAAATTCTCTTTACAGTAGCCATATGTGATTCCTTAGGATTAGCAGAAAATATTACTACAATTCCAAATGCATGTGCAATATTTGGTCTTGTGTGTACAACATACATCAACTTTCCAATCATAGATCTGTACAATGTCTGGTTTACCTTAGGTGTCTGATCTTCTTTGGTCAATTTGCATCCTGTAACCATAGGTGTTCTGACTGGTTTTGATTCTTCCATTTGGAATATCTTCAATACTTCCTTGATGTATTTTGATTGAGTAATGTAGATGCCTTTATCCTGTTGTAAAATTTGCAATCCAAGAAAAAATTTGATCTCTCCAAACATTAAAATTTCAAATTCTTACCTCATTTCATCAACGAATGATTTGCATAAGTTATCATTACCTCCAAATATAATATCATAAAAAAAAATTCAGCAATAAGGGTCTTATCATTATTTCCTCCTTTAAAATACAAATTGTTATTATCACTTGTTCTAACAAATCCAATCCTAATAAGATAGGAGTGTAGTCTTTCATATCATGCTCTTGGTGCTTGTTTCAGTCCATATAAAGCTTTGTGTAACTTACATACCATGATTTTCTAAGTAGGATCAACAAAACCTTCAGGTTGTTCAATGTATACCTCTTCTTCCATTATTCTATTCAGAAATGCAGATTTAACATCCATCTGATATACTTTGAATCTTTTGTATGCAACTTAAGCAAGTAATATTCTAACTCCTTCAAGTCTAGAAATAGGTGCAAAATTTTCTCCATAGTCAATACCTTCTTCTTGTGTATACCCTTTGCATACCAGTCTTGCTTTATTTTTGGTTACATCTCCATTCTCATTCAATTTGTTTTTGAATATCCATTTGGTTTCAATTACATTCTTATCACTCAGTCTCAGTACTACTGTCCATGTCTTGTTTTTTTGTATCTGCTCAATTTCTTAGTCATTGCATTAATCCATTCTTCATTTTCAAGTGCATCCCTAACAATTTTAGGTTCAAATTTAGAAATTAAACATGTGTTGTTATTCAACTTACTTCGGGTCATCATGCCATCTCTTTTATCTCCAATAATATAATTTTGTGGATGATGTCTTCTTACATATTTGGCAAGCACAGGTTCAGTTCTTTGTTCTTCATTGTGAACTCCAGTAGGTATTTCATCATGATCTTCAATTACAACATCTTCCTGATTCTCAGTTGGTGCATCTTGATGCTCAGTAACATTACCTTGTTTCTCGGTAACGTTAGGTATTTTCTTAGGAAAAGTGTTAGGTTCTTCAATGTAAACAAATCTATTATAGTCTTCTGGTTCTCTTTTTCTTTCCTCTTCATTTTTCTCAGCATATTCATCAACTTTTACATTTTCACTTTCAATGATCTTGTTAGAAGACTTTTTCAAACATTTATAGGCTTTACTCTTAGTAGAATATCCTAGAAATATTCCTTCATCACCTTTTGAGTCAAATTTTCCATTTCTATCATCTTTCAGAATACAGCATTGACTTCCAAATATTCTAAAATAACTCACATTAGGTGTATAACCATACCATAATTCATAAGGTGTCTTGTTTGTATCTTTCTTCAGTTGTACTCGGTTCAATGTTTATACAACAGTACTAACAGCTTCTCTCTATTATGTTTGTGCAACATTCTTTTCAATCACCAGTGTTCTAGTACAATCCACAATTGATCTATTTCTTCTTTCAGCAATCCCATTATGTTGTGGTGTTCTCGATGCAGAGACATGTCTCTTAATTCCATACTCATTACAAAATTTAGTGAGATCATCAGAAATAAATTCACCTCCTCTATCAGATCTCAAAAATTTCTGTTATTTACCACTTTCTTTTTACACTTTAGCTTTGTACCATTTGAACATCTTAAATGCTTCAAATTTTTCTTTTAAGAACATAATTATCATCATTCTAGAGTAGTCATCAACAAATAAAATAAAGTATTTGTCACCATAATAACTCTGTGTTCTCATTGGTCCACATAGGTTTGTATGAACTAACTCCAAAATATCATTAGAAGAGAAATTCTTTTTCTTAAAACTAGATTTTGACATTTTTCCCATTTGACAATTCTTGCACATAACATGGTCTGGTTTAGATAATCTCAATAAGCCTCTTAGTTTTCTTTTCTTACTAAACTTAACCATGTTGTCAAAATTTACAGGACAAAGCCTCTTATGCCACAACCATATGTCTTCATTCTTAGAAATCAAACATGTATTTCAGTAGTGTTAAGATAGAATAGATTACCTTTTGTTTGTTCTCTAGTGCCGATCAATTTTCCTGTTTTATCATAAATTCTAGGTTTTTTGTTTCCAAATGCAACTTGGTGACCTATGTTATTCAACTGCAAAACACTCAATAGATTATAACTAAGTCCTTTCATCCAATATGAATTCTCACATTTGATTTTATTGTTCAGTAATATAGTACATTTTCCTTTCACTTCACAAGGTGTATCATTTTCCATTCTAACAAATCCACCATTATAATGTTCAAGAAATTCAAATTTTTCTTTATCTCTAGTCATGTGATGTGTGTAGCCACTATCAATAACCCAAATGTCATGCTTGCTAACTTTAGAAATAAGTGTTGTTTCAGCATACCTTTCATCTTCTTCTGAATCTTCTTTCAAAGCTACAAATAGTCTCAATGTCTTCTCGGTGTCAGTGTCTTTCTCTTTATCTTCAGCAATGTAACAAGCCTTTTTCTCCTTTGTCTTTGTAATCTTGGTTACTCCTTCTATCATACTATCAGTTGATTCTGTATTCTCGATCATCTTTTCTATCATTATATCTTTCCTTTCTTTCATCACTTTTTCTGTTTGGGCATCTGGCAGCAAAGAGTCCAATTTCTCTACAATTAAATCATATCAAAGGTCGTTTACCTTTATACCTTCCTTTACCTTTGTGAAATATTCTAGCCATTAATGCTTCAATTTCATCAAGTTCTTTATCATCACTGTCACTTTCATTTATTATCATGTATTTATTACTAGATTTACTAATTTTTAGAGAGTACAAAATTGCAGACTCAACAGTAGGAATAACATTGTTGTCAAAATTATTCAGCTCAAAAGAAATCAGTCTACCGACAAGGCTATCAATAGTAATATTGTTTACAAAAGTAGCTCTCATTTCATGTATTGTAGATACTTATAGAATAAATAGGCAGTAAAGTTCAAATAATCTTACTCACAATAGTGTCTTCATCAATATTTCCACCTGCTCCACGAATAGCATTCACAACCTCCTTGATTCGATTATTGTACCGTGTTATGTTTTCTCCTTCTTTCATTCTCATGTCATCAAATTTTCCTCAGATACTTTCATCTTTAGCTCTTTGTACATTTGCATCTCCTCCAAAAAAATTTGTATTATTGTCCCACGTTTGCTTGGCTGATGTACATGTCTTAATATCCTCAAATTCAACATCAGTTAGTGAAGAAGTAAGTTCTACCATCAAAGTATTGTGTTCATGTTTTTCTCTCATCTAATTAATAGTCAAAGGTCAAGTAGGTAGGATGGATTTAGTATCCAGGTATAGTTTTATGTCATCTCCAATCCCTGAAAGATATAGTCTCATTCTTCTCTTCCATGTTGAGAAGTTCTCCTTGTTCAGCTTCGCTGCATCTCTCTTATACATCTAGTGATCTTTAGCTTAAGTCCTTGAAAATTTTCCTTCTAATCATTGTATGCTCTGATACCAATTGTTAGATAACTGAGAGGGGGGTAAATCAGTTAGTTCTCAATTATCCTAAATTCCCACATCTACTTGATGTATATAACAACAATTTCAAATATTTAAATCAACTTGGTGAAATATAAACTGCGATCTCAAACTTTAGTCCTAAGTTGTATAGTCATCTACCGAGTAGTAGTAAATCAATATTGTGATTACCGATCAATGCAGATAAAGTAATGTGTAAAGAAAAATAACAATCCAAACCAATTGTACACATTAATACAAATTTTTAACATGGAAACCCTACTAAGGGAAAAACCACCTGAGACCGGTAACCCAAAATATTTCACTCTTCTGAAGTGAGCTCGGTTAAGAGCCAACCCTATTAAAGGTTACAATGCACAATGTTAAATGTGACCTAGTTAGAGGATTTATCACTAACAGTTCTCTCTTGACCATGCATTCACTATGGGATCAATAAGAAAACACTCAACATTCATTAGAATGTCATAATGAAGAATTTCACGTCCTACTCAGTTAAGAGATTTACTGTAACAATTGTTAAACTAATTCTTCATACTCTTTTTTTCTTGATATATGCTCTTTCCTCTATCACTCAGTGTTGTCTGCAAAAATGCTCAGTTTTGTCTTCAACCAGTTTGATCAGTCATGCATAAACTTTGCATGTGTGTGCATTAGGTTTGTACATACAATTCACTTGTCTTTTATATAGACATTATAGCTCATTTGATTTCCATCCTTTAGATTTTTCCACTTAATCTCCATCATTGGTTTTTCCACTTAAACCTTCCTCAACAATTGTGTCAAAAACACATTTCAATCATCTTCGTTCGATCTTGTTTGAATTTTCATAGTCGTTTGATCTTCATAAAAAAATATTATCAATTACCTTGGAATCATAAATTTTCTAGCTCATCATTTTAGTCGGCCTCAATTTCACTAAATTTCTCGATCAATACCGTGATGTGTCGGCGATCCCTAGCTCAGTTATCATTGTGCTTGGTATACACTAGATTTACTTGGTTATTACTGTTACTCGGTGTATACAAAACTATTCAATTACCAACCACATAAACTTTGTTTATTCCAGATCTTTAATCCATAATAGATATTTTTTATTAAGGTAAATACAGGTTTTGAAAGGACCCCGACGAACCCCCATTAACCCAAAAAAGAAAACAAAAAACTGCCAAAAAGAAACACAGTTTCCAACCCAAATTCCAGCACAGAAAAATAAAAACTACTTTATACTTTCATAGGCTTCCTCAGCCTCTTTCTCCATATCTTCCATTTTTATCAATGGACTCTTTCAGTGCTTTCATCTCCTTTGGAATCTCTAGAGTTTTCCTTTTTATGCCACTTCGGGTTCTGGTACTCGGGCCTAAGCTCCCAGCTTTGTCATCTATTGTGATTGTAGTATTATCCAGTAGACTAATCTCCAAGTAGGAATATAATGCTTTGAGATTTTGAACAGAGACTTTAAGCCCCACGTTTTTATGCTTGATAATAATACTTATCATATGCCCATTGTGGCTGATTTGATTTTTCATGTCTTTCAACTTTTCTTCCACAAGTGCATTGACTCTGGCTGTAATCTCCTCATTTTTGTTGTTATTATTTACCTTAATCAGCAAATCCTTCTCCATTTCTTCCAGCTTGGTTTTGAAGGGTTCCATAGCTTCTTACATTTCATTCAGGTGTTGCTTCATGTCCTTCATTTCCTCACTGAGTCAATTCTCCATGTTGGCCCCATGATCCTCCTTGCTCTTTGGAATTATATCATCAATTTCAAACCCAACCATAGTATTGTGGTCAGGGTCCATTCTCTTTCTTTTCTTTTTTCGGTTACCAGGCTTCAAGTTTGGCTACTCTATCTGCTCCTCCTTGTCATTTCCATCATTAACTTCTTCATTTTTTTCCTCCTTGTCATCTCCCTCTTTCTCTTCTTCTTTGTTTTCCTCTCCTTGGTTTTCGGCTTCATTTATCCTATTCTCATCTTCTTCATTCAAGGGCATTTCCTCCTCATTCATTTGGGTGTCCTCCTTATTCACCTATTCATCTTTTTCTTTCACCAGAGCCTCCTCATTTATCTCTTGATCTTCTTCTTCAATCACGGGCATTTCCTCCTCCTCTTCCTGAATCTCTTCTTCACTACCCTGACTATTGAGGGTTTGATCTTCAATCTCCTCCTTCCTGTCCAAATTCTCCTTTTTCTTACTCCTAACCCTTTTCTTCAGGTTCTCTTTTTTTCTATCCAACTTAATTTTCTTTGCATTCCCTTTAACCCTTTTAGGAATGGGTTCCAGGATTTGATTTTTGGTGTATTCTGAAATTAACAAAATAATCCCTTCATGAAGCACTGGGTTGCTAGCTTTTTTTCTATGCTCCATGATATTGTTGTTAGCGAGCTCAAAAGATAAAAGGGAATAGACACCTTTTTGTTATGCCTAAAATTATTTGCAAGCACAAAGTGAAGGTTGTAAATTTTCGAGTAGCGACCATCTAGGGTGAAATACTCAATCATGACAATCAAAATGTTAGCCCAGTAACTTTATTTTATTAATGTCCACATAATCACCCATCCCTTTGCTCAGAAGGGCTTCTTCTTCAGATTTTGGGAAGATTTTGAAAGCTTGAGTCCCAATGTGTTTATTGTCCCTATAAAACTTCATTCCTTCACTAGATAGACCCGTAATCTCTGAAATTATGCTCATAGTAAGAGTAAAAGACACCCCACATATTCACCTTTCCGTTCTTCCAGTCGTCTACAAATTTTTTGGTTATTTCTTTGTCCCATCCATGCAGTTTCTCCATATACTGGGTCACACCACCCTTCTTCAGCCTTTTCTAGACTTTTTTCTTTTGTTTCCACTTTGTACAGTCCATCGGCTCCTCCCTCTTAAGACCTCCACCCATATTAACCGAAGAGTTCTGAACTTTTTGAGAGTGGATGGGCAGAAACGCAATACTCTTTTGATTTTTCTGTTTCAAAATGCTAGATAAAACCCACAAACTATGTGAGGTCACATTCTTCATGATTCTCGCATCCCTCGACTGACAGCTATCATCACTCTTAATCTTAAGTGATCTACTCATCATTAATTTTGGTTTTAATTGAGCCTTCAATATGGTTAAGCTTATCGTACCTAATAAGACTTAATATATCCATATTGAGATCTGCTTCCCCTTTCCATGATTGAGTGACGTCAATTTGTGCCCCCACATTAGCAAAGTCATCCGTCGGCTTATTTCCTTCCCTAAACACATGGGTTATATGAATTTCCTTAAAAAGAAGCATTAAGGATTTAATTTTATCAATTATGTGGCCAATAGTCCAGGAAGCCTCATTCTTACCATTAATACAGTTTAGTATGTTTAGAGAATCTCCCTCCAACCAAAAATTCAAATAACCCATATCTTTAGCCATGATAACGACTTGAAGAGCTGCCTTTTCTTCAACAACATGATTTGTCTGAATTCCCAGAGGGGAAGAAACAACTCCCAGACAATTTCCAGCCGAGTCTCTTATTATGCCTCCCACTCCAGCTCTTCTCGGATTCCCTTTAGCTACTCCATCAAAGTTACCTTTGACCCAACCAGTCAACGGTGCAGTCCATCTTGTGTTTTCCCTCAAGTTTAAATCCTTGTCTTTATGCCCCTAATTTTTCCTGTTAAGAACATCATTTAAAGCCTGAGTATTCTTAAGGGGGGAGTCTCTGGGGAGAGAACCTTTAAAATTTTCCAGCAAACTTCTGCAAATACAATTGGCCACAATCTCATGGGATGAGATTTTTCCTCTGAAGACTCTGTTATTTCTCTCCTTCCAAATTCTCCAAGTGAAGTGAGGAAGAAACAACCTCCAAAGATCTTTGGATTCTTTACCATTAAAGGGGAAATGTCATTGTTTTACCATGTCCTGAAAGTTATTAGGTTTCACCCATTCCAAGTTGAAATGATTGAAGACAGAGTCCCACACTTACAAGTATAAGTACAATGAATCATGAGATGATTGCAATTTTCAACTTCAGAGCAACAGAGGATACATCTATTAGGCATACTAAGACCCCTTTTACAGAGATTGTCCACTGTAAGAATTTTGTTCTGAACAAGTAGCCAAAAAACATGTTAATTTTAGGTATAAGCTTATTGTTCCATACCTGAGAACTGATTGGGTGATCTTCCTGGGAGAAGAGAAGGGAAGAAGCAGAAGAAACATAAAATTTGTCATTTGCCTCCGGACCCCAAATCAAAGAGTCTTGTTCATTTTCTCTTAAAAACCAAAGATTAAGATGTTTATTGACCGAATTGAGGTTCTCATCAAAAGAGCTAAGGTCAACCCATTCCTCATTGATCCAATAATCAGAAACCTTTTCCCCAATTATATCATTACACTCCAGAATCATTGGCATCCATTCCTGCTTCTCATTAAGAGCTTCTTTCTTCAACCAATTATCATTCCAGAAATTAATCTTTCTGCCATTTCCCAGCTTCCATCTTATCCCTTTTCTAATCAGGTCTCTACCTTTCCTAATTTTGTTCCAAATGAAAGAACCTTTGATGTCCAAAGGATTCCTTAACATATCCTCCAAAGAGTTCAGATAGTATTTTCTCTTGATAATAGCGTTCCATTCCTTCTCCTCTTCAAAGATTCTCTAGCATTGTTTCGCCAGCAGAGCCTTATTAGTATTTTTAATACTTCTGATTCCAAGCCCTCCAAACTTATTTGGTTTACACACCACCTCCCAGGCCGCAAGGCTTAACCTAATCTTCTCTTCAACTCCAGACTAGAGGAATCTTTTCTGGAATTTTTCAATCAAGTTTTCAAACTTCTGAGGAATTTTGAAAAGACTGAGTGCATAGACTGGAAGGTTTTGAAGAGTTGATTTCATAAGCTGGACTTTTCCAGCTTGACTAAGAGTAGTTGATTTCCATCCTGTCAGCTTATTGTGAAATATGTCAAGGATGCCATTCCAAAAAGAATCATCAGGTTTATGACATAAAGGAAGACCCAAGTAGGATGAGGGGAAATTCCCAATCTTGCAACCCAAAATGGCAGAGATCTTCCTTTGTCTTTCTTCAGGAGTGTTGCTGAAAAAAAAGGGAACTTTCATCCCAATTTATAGATTGACCAGAAGCGTTAGTATAGGTATTCAAAGCCTTTTTCATATTCCTTGCTTCCTTAACAGAGGCTTCCCCCTTCATGATAGTGTCATCCACAAATTGTTCTTGTGAACATTTCTGCAGAGCAGAGGAAGGTTGGAGACAAAAGATCTGACCTGTTATCACCATACTATTGATATATCTCCCAAGGCTTTCCGCCATTATAGCAAAGAGAATGGGGGATATTGGATCACCTTGTCTCAAACCTCTAGTGGGATGAAAGAAATTGGAGGATCCCCCATTAAGAAGCACAAAATAAGTCACGGTAGAAACCAATTGCATTATAATTCTTATCACATCTTTATCAAATCCAAAAGACCTAAGGATATTAGAAAGCAAAGACCAGTCCACTCTGTCATAGGCTTTTGACAAATCCAATTTCATTAGGAATCCTTGTTTTTTAGAGGGATGGAGAGAATGAATATTCTCATGCACCACAATAATAGAATCCAGGATCTGTCTTCCCAGAACAAAACCATTCTGTTGAGGAGAAATTAGATTAGGCAGTAATCTCAACAGTCTAGTGGTAATGACCTTCGAAATGATTTTGTATAAAGAGTTACAAAGACTTATTGGTCTAAAGCCATCAACAGTATCAACTCCAGGTTTTTTAGGAATGAGAGCTATAAAAGTAGAATTTAGTTCCTTCAGGATAGATTTAGTTCCAAAGAACTCTTTAACCGCTGAACAAACATTTTTACCAGTGATGCTCCAGAACTACTGGAAGAAAAACATCTCAAACCCATCAGGACTTGGAGATTTCTCTCCTTCAAAAGAAAAAGCAGCCTTCTTGATTTCAGTATCTAAGGGAATAGCTTTTAAGAGGACATTGGAAGGATGATCCACTTTACAAGGAATCGAAGAAATTAATTTTCTTTGGTCTTCTAAGTTAAGATTTTGATCTTTAGATAACAAGGTCACAAAGTACCCCGTCATTTCTTCCCTTATTTCCTCTTCTTTAGTAATTTTACCTTTAGTAGCAGACAAGGAATGGATTTTATTTATTGCCTTGTGTTTAAGAGCAGTAAGATGGAAAAATATGGTATTCTTATCTCCTGCTTTCAACCATAGAGATCTGGATCTCTGCCTCCATAAAGTATCCTCTTTAGCAATAGTATTGTGAAGATCCGCAAGGACAGAATTCTCTTGGGTTTTCGATTTTTCAGTTAGACCATTTCTTTGAATTTTCTCCTGGATTTCTTTCAGGTCCATTTGGGTTTTATTTTTGGATTGGAAAATGTCCCCATAGACATTCTTGTTCCACTATTTAACATTAGATTTCACATCAGCCAATTTCTTAACCACTTTGAACATTGCAGTTCCTTCCACCTTAATATTCCACCATTCCCTTATCTTATTTTCTAGATCAGGGTGGTCTAGCCACATCTTCTCAAATCTAAAGGGAGCATTTCTTTTTCCTGTGAAGGGAGTAACATTAAAGGAGATAAGAAAATGGTCTGAGCCAATTCTGGTAAGAGAAGAAAGGGCACAGGAGAACTTGGTAAACCAATCTAGATTGATCAACACCCTATCAAGCTTAACTTGAATAAGATCAGGTCCCACCCTATGATTAGACCAAGTTTAATTAATCCCTTCCAGATAAACATCCAGTAGCCCTTCATTAATAATGAAATCCATCAAATCTACCCTAATTTCCACTTGCGATAAATTTCCTCCCATTTTATCTTCCTACTTTAAAGGAGTATTAAAATCTCCCATTATTAGAAAGTTGTTCTCTGAACTGGTTTCCATCAGATCATGCAAATTCTTCCAAAGCTTAAGTCTTCCAGATTTAGTATTGGGGGCATAAACATTTATAAGGGTCAAGGAGAAATTATCCTTTAAACTCCAAAATTATCTTTTAAATTATCCTTTAATCCATAATAGATGTTTTTCATCAAAATAATAAGCAAATAAGTGGACATCAATGACAATACATTAACTAATTAATGTCTATCATCACATCTGTAACTCGGTTGATCATCACCAAAATCACTTTAAACATACAATCAGTTGTAGTTCATCAAAAGCATACAAAACGTGTAATGTAGCTATTATAAAAAATATTGATGCAAAAATGGAGTTATCTTATATTATTTAATAATATTTTTAATCTTTAGATGCTCTGACTTGATCCTACTTGATAATTAATGTTTTAGGAGTTATCCTAATTTATAAATCTTGGGCAATCAATAAAATTACGGGCATGAAAATGATGGATAATGGTTGAAATTTTGAAAAGGGTCATTTTATAAATATAAGAAGAGATATTTAAATCGAAAGATGGGGACATGAGCGTAATTTTGTCTATAGATGATAACATACACCATTTATATAGTTTGTAGTGGACGATGATCCCCAAGGTCACAAGTGCAATACTTACCTTCTTCAATGGTCTTTAGAACTGCATTATGAATTTGAACTTCCTTTTCTTTTCATCCCAAGTGGCGAGGCAAGGTTACAACACTAAGAAGTAAATTTGTTGGATTGGAAAGGTTCTGGAAATAGAAAAGCCTAATCATTAGATTCTTGCAATGAATATAAAAAAATACACATCCTTCTCATAACTAAAGTGCACTCAAATCAGTTAGTTATTTTTTGATGTTGAACCTCACATTGCCAGTTATATCAGGTGTTGAACCATGTACAAATTCAGCTAGCACAAGCCTACTCTCTCCTATGTTGAAAATATAACACTATACATCTCAAACAACATAATATTCCAAAGCACTAATTCAAGAATGAGAGGCATACATGGTAAGAAATTATGGAAATTTACCTTGTAGTCAACCCCAAGCCTCCAATAAGAGCAGCACAAAGATCACTAATAATGTCACCATACAAGTTAGGAATCACCCAGACATCAAAGGGTGTAAGGTTTTTAACAAGTTGCAAAAAAAAATATGTATTTTACATTGTCATTGCAACAACTAAAGCCAAAATATTTTTCTAACTATCTTGCAGGAGAGGAAAAGTGAGAAAATTGCAGCCAATATTTTTCAAAAGAAACACTATGTTGAATATGGATACAAATATACTACTTATTTTTCATATACTAACCACAAAGAGAGAACGTTTGAATATGGGGAATTATAGGAAATATTTAATTAACAATAATCATTATGTAGATTAATATAGAAGAGTTAAGCACGTGTACACATAAAACAAAGTATTTTCCAGGAATTTAATTCTACTCAAATGACTTCAAAATTTTGCGACTTCCACAGAAATTACATAAAGTAATTATAATATTAGATTTTAGAGGGAAACTGATACCTTAATGCACCAATTTAATCTATAAAATGTCTTCTAAAATTGATAATGACATTAGGATTACAGTTGCAATGATTTTATGGTGTAAAACCTCTCGTAAAGCATGTACCTTATAGTCAGCATGTGTCATACTCCAAAAAATCAACAGGTTTGTCAACTATGTTCCTTAAATATGAAGAGAAAACATTTGAGAATCTAATCTTGCACATATCAGAACTGATCTAGTGGGATCTGAGATGGTGATGGAAAAAGAGGCATTAGAATAGAAATGCTTAGAATAGCAAAAGAGATGATGCACCCAGCACATCACTATAATAAAATATGTGGATAATAGCATTGTCATTCCTGTCACGAAGACAAGATCAATTCTGAAAATGGTCATTTTTCTGTTATTTACAATAGGATAGAAAAATGAATGTCAAGACAGTGACAAGAATGAAAGATAATAGTGGTAAGGACTGCCAAAAGAGTATGTAAAATACTGAATCTTTTATGCATCTAAGATAACAATATAATGAGAGATCGAAAGAACAAAGAGTTGAATATCACTATTATAAATGCATGAACATGAATGTTCTAACACAGTGAAAAGTAGAAGGTAACAACAGTGATTACAAGGTGAAATTGTGAAAAAATATTAGTGATAAAAATGCTATCAACAAGGTCACAAGGGAGCCATGAAGAAACAAAAAAAAATTAGTGTTGAACATTATGGTAGAAAATAGTGATATTGTAATATGAAATGATAGTGATCCATAGACCTCAATGTCTAAGGATGGAGAATAGTAGCAATAAAACGAAAATCCAATAAGGGAACAATCATTACAATGTGGGAATAGTCACAACAAGTGCCATAAAAGTAGATCAAGAAAGAGTGTGAAGCAAAGAACTTATGATTCTCATTATCAAGAGGGTGACAAGATCTGTTTTCAACATCTAAACAGTGATGAAGGCACTAATATTCAAGGTATAGGGGCAGTAATTAAGTGAACAATAAACAATGATCAATTGTATAGTGAGTGAAGATGAAAAGAGTTAAATCAAAATAGTGGTCTCTAAGGTCATTATCACACTCATTTCCAAGAAAAGAATAGTCATTTCATGAAGAAGCTTTGACAGTTATGAGAATATCAGTGATACAACGTTGTCATAGAAAAATATTGATTAGAAATCTGCATGAATAGTTGTATTGATAGCCAAATAATGATGCTAAAGAAAGCTTCTAGTCATCTTCAAGGAGCTCCTAGTTCAATTAGTGAAATCATTATGCAAATCTATTTAAAGAGCATTTGGGGGCTAAAAAGAGGATTTTTTAAGGAAAGTGCAGCAGTTCTACATTAGTCAAAGACTCCACCTTGGTGTGATGTGTTCTACATTAGTCAAAGACTCCACCTTGGTGTGACATCAGTTGAGGAAATTTCTGAGGCTACCTAACAGTTAACTTTTTTCATTTTCAGCATACTTCTCGTAGGGAGCATATTTGCATTGTGGAAAACATGGTCTAATCACAGGTTGCTTTCCATGTCATGTTTGTATTTTACCATCATCTAGTGATTTATAATACACATGCATAGGAAGAGTTGGTATACTTCAAATGGAGATGCCATTGTAGAAAAAATAGAAGACTGAACAAAATTTAGTAGCTCAATGCAAATGTTGAAAATGAACTTCTACATTTAATCAACAGAGCTTTGGGATCTTCCTACAAATGCGAGTGATTTAGAATTTAGAGTCATTAAGGAAATTCATACTTTAGATTGAAGGTACAAACGTGATCACCTTTAAGATTCTATATCATTGCCCACCTTCAAGATTTTTAAAATGTAAATAAGAATTATGAGAGGCCATCTACAAGATTGTAATAATAGGGAATTTTCTTTACCGCATCTGAATATTGTGAAATCATTATCTCTAGGAATAGTTTTAGAGAATTAGAAAGAGAGTGAGTATTGTGAAATCATTTTTTCTAGCAATCATTGTTGTACATCTCTATCATTAAATTTATAATACATGGAAGTTTTGTCGTAGCTCACATTTTTCCATAAGTTTGCATTTACATGGACTTAAGTATAACTTTAAAATGCATTAATAATTGATAATTGTATACTTCAAATAATGTTTCTAATGATAGACAACTTTAAAGCTCCATTGAACACTTTAATATATGAAACAATCATTCGATTATGCTATTATGAGAGTATATAAACTACTATATAAACCACCTTCTGTGCATTGTAATCAAACAATGAATGAGCTATTAAGCCTAATCTCGAGAGCTAATAATCTAGAACCAATACCAGCATTTATTTGAGCGCAGCACAAAAATTTCGAGATCAGTCAACCTCGAGATGTGGTGAATTGTCTGTGACCTTGTTGGGGGAAAGAAGTTGGGAGATAGTATTGACCACACTTGGTTTTATGGACTTGCAAACAAAACAAAAAAAATCTCCAAATCAATAAATAAGTCCAAATATTAATGAATCAGAACAATGAGAGAGTGATTATAAATTAAAAGCTAGAAATTTGATAAAATGCATCGACCACTATAGAGGCTTCAGATTCATGGACTGCATAGGCTTCAGAATCTTGAACTTCTAGCAGCAAGAACAATTACCCCACTTTTACCCAAAAACCTATCCATCTTCATAAATAGTTGATTGATGGTTTTCCTCCTAAAATCCCCTATAGAAAATAGCAATATTCAAAATACAATATAGATATGCACAGCAAAATAAAAACCCTTCATGTTTCATTCTTTACCGTTCAAAAGTCTATCGACATACAGTAATTTGAGAGAAAATTTCTTATCCAAAAGAAACATGTGAATAAAATATCTAAGTTATTACAGAGAAATGCCATGTTTTACAAAATGAAAGAAAGGTAAAACCAAATCATTGGTTTCAACAAATCCACATACTTTACTTGAAAAACTTACCTTTTACAAATGCCTCTCTTACAAGGAATAATTTAAATCGCTAATCCTTTAAAAATTTTGCATGTAGAGAGACGTTTTATGCCAGTTGGGAATGAGCAGGAGCGCGTGAGATTGGCATTCTCTAAGTTACTAGGTGAGACCTGTGATCGAATTCACCTACTACTCACCTTTGCAATCTGAGTGGTTTGAAATTGTGGAGATGGATGCCCGATCATTCATATTTGTGTGGGAGGACAATAGTGGGAGTAATAATCCCAATGCTAATGCTCTTGCTATTATCCTCATCGTACAAATCCACTTCTCAAAAATTCACTTCCCCCCTTTTCTTTTTCTTATTAGAAAATGTATGTTTATATTGTCCTTATTTTTTTTAATTTGACAATTAAATAGGTTTGAAGTTCTAATTTGAAGATAATAAAATAGTAGTTTAAATGTTTAAGAAAAATATAAATTTTGTTTTAGAAAATGTTTTCATTACTTTTTTTTAATGTAGTAGTGTTAATAGTGTTTCACAATGTTCTTTTTGACCATTAAATTATATCTTTTGTTGATGATATGAATGATCCATTTTAAGGTAAGCATGATGTCTACAATAAATACACTTACGCAAACTTTTTGAATACCTCAAAAAATCCTTAAAGTTTCAAGTAGGACATCTATGGTATCCATGAGTAATGAGACCAAATAGTGTGCATTATGTAGAAAGTTTGTGAATCATAAATAATAAGGAATCTCTTAAAGTGAATTTGATTAAATGATCATCACTTAAAGAATGAATTGCTTCCATTCTTTTCCACAATTCCATTAGCTCATCATATAATGGCTCTAGAAAAGCATTGATTGTATATGAAATTCACACTTTTTAGTAATAAATAATTTTATAGATATTATATTTCTACAATTCATGTAAATTGAATCTAATTGCTTCTAGAAATAACTACTTGACCTTTTAAAATAAAAGTGTTTGCAAGATAGCCCTCAAAATGCATCTGGATTGTTTAAATCATATTTTATTAGTGAAATTGACCATAAATATTCTTTGATACAGTTGACATGCTAACTCAACAGAGAAATCAAACTGGCTTCAAATAATAGTTAAAAGTATTAATAGTTCATTACCATAATGAGTAATAAAAGTTAAAGAATGTAAATGTTAAATATTTTTATAAAGTATGTGAAGATCTTAAGACTGCATTGAGGGGCAATGTCTTCCACATAATAGGTATTTTTGATGCATTAAGCAACCTGGGAGGCCAAATGGGCCATTTAGGTAGGGGTCCCATGAGGGTGGCTTAAGCTCTATAAATTATGATCAAATTTGAAAGAAAAAAAAAATAGGGGTGTAATAGTCATTTATTTAGTCATTTTTATTTGTTTGACAAATTATTTAGTTGTGATTTTACCTGATGACCAAATTAGTCATTTATACTTGTGAATTTCAAAATATTAGTAGAATTTAGTCATTTTACGTCACATGACTAAAAGCTTTAGTCACGTAGTCATATAGTTCTACTAGTTGTTGTCTCTTTTTTCGTTGTCTTAATGAGAAACAAAAAGGATATTTTGATGAAGAAAAAATTGCATTCTCAATGAGTGAAATGTAATTATGACAAGTTCTACACTCCTTTATCACCTTAGTCACCAGCAGTCAAATCATTATGTGTCATTGCTCCACTAAGAGACTTGATTTCTCCAAGCCAAAATTGGTTAAGTAGATTAACTTCTGCCAAACTAGAAATTTTCTTTTTCTTTAATCTTTCTTCACTAAAATCTAAAAGCCTATGCCTAAAATGTCGAAGAAGTGTATCATCTACTAAATCGGAAATTTTCTTTTGCCACAATTTAGCAATTAAAATTGTTAAACTTTTCCCTGTACATTCACACTGCCCGCTAACTTCACCCCTCATACTTTCTCCACTTCTCAAGGATCATTGCAGGATAGACATCATTTCTTGCCATAAATACACAATATTTTCACTCAATCTTTTCGCAAAAGCTTTGTTCTATTCAAAAATGGCTCAGCTATTAGAATTGAAGGTAATAATCCTCGATAATTATTCCTTCATTACCTATTGTATTGCAATTTACCTAACCTCTTATATTCTTAATTTGAAAACTTAAATCATTCTTTATCTAAATCAAAATTGTTAAGACCAACTATAGACTAGACCACTTGAATAGGTTTGTTGATACAAAGTTTTTGTTCAAATGATTTGTATTTTTATAAATTAAATACTAACCACTCAATTGCATTTTCTAGAAGAAATATCTACTACTTATAAGTCATTACTTGTCCAACCCCTTTTGAATGATCTCTTTGATTTGATAGAAGAGTTTAAAATAATTCAACTATCAATTTTTATTTTATTCCCCTAGATAGAAGAAAGTGTGTATATAATAATTATATGAATATGGGGATGAGATATTTCTGTCATATGCTTTCCTTATCAACTGACTATCAGCTCTCCAATTGGATAATCTATCTGATATCATATTGTCCTCCCTATAAATATGATTGAACGTAGCATGATCAAAAGAATTAAATAATTCCAAAGCTTGCGAGAGAAGTGACTTAAGTCTCCAATCTATGGATTTTATGGTCCTGAGAGCATTGATGACAATAGTAGAGTCCCCTTCTATCTCCACTTTTGTGAATCCTGAATCCTTGCATAAGATCAATCCTTCAAGTAAAGCTCTAAATTCTGCCACATGATTAGTATCCTTCTTCAAAGGCTTGACCAATTATGCAATCATCGCCCCTTTATCTTAATGAATAATGCATCCAGTACCTGAAATACATATAGTACCTCTTGAAGCTCTGTCAAAGTTCAATTTGACCCAATCTTGTCAAGGTGGGATCCATCTACATTCAAATCTTACTTTGTTATTATTTTTCAATTTACCAATAAAATAGGGAATTTTCAATACAAACCAATTTCTTGTCATCAATTCGTCCCACATTGTGTACTTTGAATGTTTATCTAAAAAAACATTTTTTCTCTAGAGTTTGCAGCCTCTTGTAATCACCTAAAAATGGTCTAGCAAACCCATAGCCCCCTTTTATCAAATAATTGGTCTTAATAAATCCTAAATCTATGAAGACTCTAAATTATTGAGCATTTAATCAAACTTGCTTATATAATTTTAATCCTAACTTGTTTAATCAAATAATTAAACATCAAAGCCTAAACCCAAAAAAAAAGCATAAAATATTGGGATAAATCAAAAATTCCCTTTTAAATCAAAAATTGAACCCATTCACACATGTGCGTGCACTCAAAAATAAAATAAAATAAATAAATGGAGAAAATACCAATTTTGTCTTATTCTCTACAAAGTTGACCAATCCAAATCACTTTATCATCTCACATGGATTGAGAGGAATCGCATCTCCACCATTGATCAATCTCTTTTGCCTCTTAATCCCAACCACTCATTTCTTGGAATCTCCTATAAAAGGGATAGCTCCCTTTGCTCATTCATATCAAGAAGATTTGGAGTAAATTTATTAATGCTATTTTCATTCTAGAGCTCTTTAGTGCATTCATAGTTTCCTTACTTTCATAGTAGTTGCTTGCATTGTTAGCTTCATTTCTTAGCTTAGATAGCATTCTAGTTTCTTTCATAGCTTAATACAGATGCATTGCTCTTCTCATTTGATAGCTTAATCTTGCATCTTAGATCTATTTCTTATAATTTTATGCATTTAGTTTGTTAGTACATGTATTTCCATTTTCAAGCTTTCAAGAGAAAAGTATGCAAGTCTATGCATCTTTCTCATCCTCTTTGCATTCAATCTTCCATTTTGGAGTAGTCGAGTCACTGATTTCTCTATGTCCAATCTGATGGACAACTATGAGAATCATACTCGCTTCAACTAGGAAGCAATAAGCCGATTTCAAGGGTTTTTGTGATAATGCTTTGAATCTTACATTTTTACTAACCCCTTGATATAATGGTTTATTGAAGTGTTTGGTTGCAGATTCTGATCACACATTTTTGGCACCCACTATGGGGAACAAAGTTGTGTTTTGCCTCATTTTCCCAATTTCTTGCAATTTTTTGAAGAAAATGCACTTTCTGTCGTACTGTTTCTTTGTTCTCTGTCGTACAACAAAACTCATTTTGGTACTTTGTCGTCTGGGAATAGGTATATTGTTGTATGAGCTTTTATTCTCTGTCTTTTGTCGTATAAGAGCATTAGATTTTTCATATGAGGTTTTGTCAGACTCTATTTTATCGTATGACAGTTGTTGTATTGTCGTACAAGTTTTAATACCAGTTTGTGTTCTGTACTTTTTCGTTTGGAAAACAAAAAGCATTTTTAGGGTTTATCTTGAACTTATTTTGGCTTTCTAATCTTTTGCATGTCTTCTATGGTCTTTTTACTATCTTTTTTTGCAGCCTAATTGGTTTTTGCAAAACATTTTGACGAAGACTCACTTGACAAAGTTACACTTGCACACTATTTTGATAAGGCTACTAACGATTTGTGCTTGTAGGACGCTTTTCAAAGGGAAATTGAGATTACTAATGGTTGTGCTTGTAGGTTGCCTTGAGACTACATCAACCAAAAAAAACATGTGCCTTTTTAGTAGATTTTCTAGGCACCTAGCTTCATTAGAGTGTTGTTTTTTTTGGTAAAATTAGACATTAGGGGAGTATGCTCTTCTCTTTTTGAGAATCAAAAACCCAAACATGTTTGATTGAACTTGAACAAGTGACACTTTTCTTTTGGGTAAATAAACATGTGTTTGATGTGTTTGGGAGACACTATGGAGTAGGAGAGTATGCTCTTTTCCTTTTGGAAAATCAGAAATCTTGACCTCTACTAGCTATCCATTTGCTTTTCCTTGCATTCACCTTTAGAGGGCCTGCCAAGAGAGCAATATTTTGGGAACGACCTAAGTGGGGAACAAGCGGACCTGGCTACTTTCACCCCACTATAATCAAATACTTCCTTTAATCCAAAGAGGGGGAAGACATGGCTATTTCCTATCCTTGATGCTTCTTCACTTGTAGGGCCTCGTTGCCTCAATATTCTAAGCAAGAACTAGATTTGATTGGGTGCTTGTAGGGTCATTCTTGGTCTTAATCTTGTTTGCAAGACTACAAGGGAGATACATTCAACTTATGTAGGGCGAAGAGGTCTGAATCTTGTGTGAAAGACTATACATTTTGGGTGCTTGTAGGGCTATATGCCTTAATTTCTCTTGCAAACTACAAGGGGTAGTCATGAAAGGATGAACTTACTAGACACTTTTTAGATAGAGGTTACCCGATCTACCTCTGAAAGTATCATAATATTTGTGCAAGGATTTATCCAAATGGACTTTACCCAGACCACCCCAAGATTTTACACCCAACATATGTATTCCCAAGGATGTTATAAAGCATAAATATGGCATGGGGGAGCTTATGCAATTCGAGAATTGAGTCTCTTTCCAAAACCCACAACGTGCATAGTCCCAGAAAAATCCAATATCCCTTTGTGTGAGGCGAAGGAATATCAAGCATGGGCAAAGATTGTGATACTAAGCCAATTTGACTATAGGGTAGAAACTCTTTGGTTCTTCACTCTTTGTGCTTGGTGTGCTTGTAAACCTTGAAACTTGACATATCCTACAAACAAGAACACTTTGACAATAGAAAAAAGAAAATGTTAAGATTTTTACCTCAAGAATTAGACAACATTGTCTGAAATCTTTCACGCACAAGTGGCAAACTGTCCCAGAATCTTTTTTCATTTTATGCCATTGCATTTGTCGTAAGACAAAACATCAAGAGGGCAGAAACTTGCATGAGGACTAGTGTATTGTTGTATGGGAACCCCTAGATTATTGTATGAGACCTGAGTTGAAATCAGTCCAATATTAAGATCTTTGTCATTTGGTCACATTCTTGCAGCAACGGCTATCATACCTTGTCATGGTCTTTCCCAACTTTCAAATCTGGTGGTTATATTCGTCATTGTCTTTTTTCCTAGCTTCTCTCAATTATATCAATCATATTGACTCTTTGGTCTTGGTTACTTATCAACTTTGTCACAAGTGTCGTCTAGTAGGTATTCAGACCTCAAACACATGATACCTTGTACAAGTTCAACAACCAGCCTCTCTTTAATCAAACAAATCTTTGTAGCTTTGACATTGACTTGGCAACTTGATCCCCTAGAGATTTTAGTCACAGATTACCGTACATGGTATAAACGAGAAGTCAAAAAGTTGATCTCGATTCCAAGGGAAAAGCTACTAATGAATTTTCTCAAGACCTACCTTCTTGTCAGAAACCCAAGATAGATTTTGAAATCTCACATAAGGACACTTCAAATCCACAACAAACAATACCCTTGTTTGACTCATCAACATTTTTCGCACAAAACACATCAACCACGTCAGCCTACGATTGGGGGTCCCAACATGACCACCAGAGTCAACATACTAGTGCTTCTTCCTCTATAGAAGAGGCCACTTTCGAAGAGATTAGGAAGTGCCAACAAGATAAACATTTTCAAAAAATGATGCATACTCTCATGCAATTGGACAAGGAAAATTACTTCATGCATCTTGCGTCAATAGGTGTTAAGCTTCCACCTGATTTTGAAATTGAGGGACTCATACAACAAGAAGAGGAGTCACCTATTACTATTCTTAACCAACAACTACAAGACATGAGATGCAAATTGAGGGAACTCAAGAAATCGAAGGAACAATCTCCTATAAATTACTCACTTGAATCTACATGTCCCTTTCCCTTTGCTAAAAACTTGCACATGCCACCTTTTCCCCCGAAGGTTGAAATTCCTAAGTACAATAAATATAATGGGGAAGGTGATCCCAAGATCACGTAAGAGAATTTTGTGCTCTTAGTATGGAGTTTATGCATGAGAAGACATATCTGATGAGACTATTCCCACGTAGCCTTAGTGGTCAAGCCTTGGAATGGTTCACAAATCTCACACCTGGTATTTAAACATTCGATGAGCTTGTACAGAGGTTCATTCAACACTACTCCTACAACATCCCGCACGCGGTTACGATGCTAAATCTATGCAACACTAAACAACACAATGGTGAGCCGCTTGTGAAGTTCCTCCAGAGGTGGAGAAAGATATTCGCAAGATACCCTAGACAAATACCAGAACCGGAGAAGATTGACATCTCCATCATCAACCTGGTTCCGGAGATGAATTATACAACACAAATGCAAAAACACACCTCTCTCAGTGACTTGGTTGAAAATGCTATGAGGATTAAGGATGTTATAATAAGGAAAGGGGGTCTAATCTTAAACAAAGATGCTAAATCCTCCAACAATGGAAATAACAAGGACAAGAGTAAATACTGGAACAAGAATCATAATGTAGTTACTGATGTTGTAGTTGACTCACCTGAATTCAAACCTAATGAGCTAGTATTCAATCTTACTAATAGCATACAGGGTGCCAGGCATAATTCAGTTACCCCTACTACTCCTAAGAACACTGAAGACTCCCAAAAAGATAAGGCACCTTGGATGCCACGACCCAAGCGCAATTTTACTCCTCTTGGAGAACCTTTGGAAGATGCACTAAAAACATTGGTTGCTAACAAGATCATCACGATTCCCAACTCGAAACCATGGGAACTTGAGGTAAAAACTAAATGGTGGAATGACAATCACTATTGTGAGTTTCATAAGAACAAAGGACACTTGACAAACGATTGTATGAAGTTAAAACATGTGATACAAGATTTGATTGATAATAAAACTATCACAGTTGATACCCATGGCTCAAACGATGATTATGAAGCCTTTAAGGAACCCTTTCCATCTTATGAGAAAGGAGAATCCTCAAAAACCCCAGCAACCATGGTGAATCACACCTATACCAACACTGACAATGTGATACACATGCTCGAACCTTCTGACAGGTCCATCAATGTCATCATTATTAAGGATAAAGAAATTGATTCTTCCAACGTAGTTACTAGAGGTCAATCTAAGGTCTCTCTTAAAGGTGTGACATCTGCACCCAAGAAAACTATTGCATCCATAGATAAGCCTTCAACATCAAAGCAAGCTACTGTGAGTTACAATATGGTTGATCAATTACAACAAACTCCTGCTCAAATCTCTATCCTAGAATTGATAAACTTGTCACCATCGCATAAGGAAATTATTGAAACTGCACTTGTGGAAACTGATGTCCCAAAAGACCTTGATGTTGGTTGATTCTGGACAATGGTAATTCTTTTGGCGTCCCCTCATTATCTATCTTTTTCAGAAGAAGATGACAAAGCCCTTATTTATCCACATAATTAAGCTTGTAACAACACTAGGATTTTCTGAACATACCATTGATCCTCAAAAGATCACCATTAAAGCATATGATGAAGAAGAGAGATCATCAAAAGGACTCATGGTGTTTCCTACCAAAGTGGGCCCTGTTGAGAGAAATGTCACATGTTAAGTGGTTGACTTGTCTCTCATATATAACATATTGCTAAGCAAACCATGGATTCACGACATGCAGGCAGTCCCCTCCACGTATCATCAATGTGTAAAGTTTCCATACAGTGGGGTAGAAGTGTCTATTCCCGTTGATAGTGCCTACTCTTGTAACACTCTGAAACAAGATGAGAGTATGGTTCCACACAACAAGGAGGCACCCCAAACCTCTGAAATAGCTCAAAAAGCATTAATGAAAAGCTTCGAGGAAAAACTCAAGATCAGTAACACAAGCATGGGAGAATACCAATTAACTTTTCTTCCTACATCTCCTAGGTCTTATGGTATGTCATCCTCATCTTTTCCACCTTCAAATGGAAAACAAGTAGAGATACATGTAGGGACTGGAATGGTAAAGACACATGTGTCTCTTTCAGAAGAGAATGAGGAGAAATTTGTTCTTGCTTGGCTATGCAAGGATGAGGAGCAAGATAAAAAAGTAAAACATGTGGAGATCTGGCCACGTAAGTATGGGAAGGGATATCAAATCATGAAACAAATGGGATACAAAGGAAAGGGACCCTTGGGAACAGACAAAGGTCTTATAGAGCCTCTTCATGCTGAATTTCAAAATCCTCCAGATAGGACTGGCATGGGGTACATGAAAAGAAGATCCAACCCTCTCCTAATAATGACCATCCTAGTAGCTCTCACACAGATGCATATGATACAAATATTAAAGATGAGACCGAGAGTACTCCTCTCCCCTTTGAACAATTGGTTCATGCCGCCACAGAAAATCTAGCATATCAAGGGGAACCTTATATTCCATCGTTTCACAGAGCTTCCTTTGAACCAAATGGGTCCAGTGTTTCAACAAATGTGACAGAGATATCAACTCAAGAGTTAGACATGCACCTAGAAACAGAAGATAGACATCCTAACTGGGGGCATTTTGTCTTCACCTCCCATGTACTTGACTTACCACATTTCTCAAATGACGGGGTGCATGTTGTTGAAGAGACTTCTCCTCATGCCTCTCAAAAGTCAGAAGATGATTCTACTCAGTGTGGAATGGATTGGCAACATGAAAACAATAGCTATCTCAGTGTCCCAAGGACTCTCTCTCACTTTTTGGAAAATAGATATTGTGCTCCTATCCATTTTGATTATGGACAAGACAATACTCTACAAGAAAAATATCCTAACCAGGGGCAAACTGTGGCTCCTACACATGTGTTAGACTTACCTCACTCGATTGAAACAGACTCCAATGAGTATGAGTGGGACTCCTTCTCTGATGCTATCATGGATATTGAAGTAGATGTAGTTCACAAATTTGCACCTCATGTCCTACGTGGAGAAAGTGTTCGGATCGATGGACCTTTAGGTGAACATCCTAAACCGGAACCCATCCTTATTCCTGATGTTGATTCCGAAGAGGAGGAAAGCTTGCCTCTTCCACATAACACAAACTAGAATTTTGGGAGATAACTCTAGAATGCTCTTGCATCCACTACTCAAGACTGGAATCTGATCAACGCTCTAGTCATGTCGTCACATCAACTAGTAATAGAAATGATCATACATCCACTGGCTATAGACATGATTTCACTAGTGCACAATGGCAACAATGGGATCAGGAAGCAGAAGAGGAGGAAGCAACTTGGGATCTTCGAGATCTTCAAAGGCTGGACATGGCTCCTCGCCCTTGTACTGATTTATGTTTTGGCTATGGATACCCTTTTATATGAGAGGTGATTGTCCTAGGTCATCACCTCTTCTTTATTTTGCAAATTATGTTCTTTATAAACTCTTGCCCTTGCTCTGGATTAGAGTTTTCTTCCTTCTGTATCATCTTAAAATGGAAGCATTTCCATGTTAAGAACATTTAGCCCTCCTTAGGGGATGTTTTTGACCGCCATCATATTGTCCCCTCATTTTTGCATCATCCCTTACTTTTGTGCTTGTTTAGGACCCTGATTGGGCCTCTCCGGGCACCTTCTCTCCCACCTGGCATATTTTCTAGGGGTTCTGACCCCCTGGGTCTAGGTTGACCTCGACCTTGACCTAGGTCAGGGTCAACCTCAACCTTGACCTGGGTCCCCCTTCCAAATCTGGATGCTTGTCAGCTTCCGGAGGTCATCAAAAATTCATTTTTCCCACTTCGGGGTCGATTGTTTTGGGTTCCGAAGTGGCAAATCCTAAATTGTATTTAATATAGGTCCTCTTCTAGGGGCATGGGTCTAATTGGAATTTAATTCTCCTATGTTGGCCTCCTTAGAATATTGTTCCCTAATTTCATATAAAAGGAAGCCTTTCTCTCTCATTTTCTCTAAGTCTTCTAAGTGCAAAAATCTCTAACCAAGATTTTGTCAAGAAGCAAAAGGTTCAAGCCTCCATTGTTCTACATGTTCTCAAGCTTTCAAAGTGTTCATAGTCTTCCTCTCAAGCATTCAAGTCCTCCATTAAAGATCAAGGATTCAAACTTTCAAGCCTTTGAAGGGATTTGGTTCCAACATGCAAGATTCATCATTGAAACCCTAGATCTAGCCATCATGGTGGTGTGATCTTCCTTCAAGATCCTTTGTGCATCCTCAAACACTCATTCATTCTCTTCAAGGTGGATTCCAAGCATACAATCATGGAGGTTTATGGTTTCTATTGAGTCCAAGCTTTCATAGTTACATACTTGCTTACATTTGCATTACATTGGCATATCTATTCAATATCATAGCTTCATTGTTAGATTCAATTCTACTACTTGCTAGCATTCTTATTTCAATTATCGATTTCAAGGTTAATTCCTAAATCGGGGTTTGACTAAGGCAAACCCCTCCCCCCAAACAAACAAACCTCTTTTTCTTGCAGTTACAGGTACATAACAGTAGATTTGAGACCATATCTAGATACCCTTCTCGACAAACTTTTAGGATCCGCAAACAGATTTTCTATCAGACCTGTGCAGGTCAAGGTCGAGATTATTGGGTCAAGGGTGACATTTGTGGGTCAAGGTCAACCTTTTTCATAAGACAGTGTTGGATTGGAAAAATATTTCTGGGTTTTGTTCGTCTCTGCATTCCAGTTCCGGATCATACTTCAGATTTTCCAGAAACATAGTATAGACCCCAGAAAACAACATTCTTTGATCTGCAATATTTCAAGGTTAGTGTATTTCTCCTATCCATTTCAATTCAAATCCTTAATCATTCTAAATATATCACACATTTACATTCATTCACACCACATTTTAAGAGGGAAACTTAGGATCTCCTTCTTTATTCTTATTTCCAATAGATTGATTCATTTATGCGTTGATCATTTTTGGGTCGATCAATTTGGATCCTTCCTTTGTGCATTTGAGAATAAAGGGGAATGTCTTATTTATCCCTCCACCCTAAACATTAAATGTAAGGTGATAAGTGATTTGAGTATCAAAACACTCTTATTCTATAAACATCATTTTCTCCTTTATACCTTCATTCCAAGATTCCTCTTCCTCTTGATCGCAGGGGGCTTGATGATTGAATCTTTGATCCCTCTTTTCTTTTCTTTGAAAGATGATATTGTATCAAAAGAACTCCTCTACGGTGGGGGTCTTGTTGATAAGATCTCTTCCTCTTTGAGGATCCTTTTTCCATAAGTGACATATCTTTTTCACGATTATCTATGCTCTTAGATGTAAGGGTCAATACTCTTTGCTAAGAATATAGTGTACATTGTTGCTAACAGGATATCTCCTTACTTTGTGAAGTAGGTATCCTCCTTCTCTTCATTATCTTGTCTATTATGTAGCCATGATAAGGAGGGGGCCATATATAGGATCTCCCTTATACTATAGTTTACATTTTATAACATGCTAAATCCTCGGAAGGTAACGCACATAAGTTGCTAAATCCTGAAGAGACACGCATTTTTATTTTTGCTAAATCCTCGGAAGGTAACGCACATAAGTTGCTAAATCCTGAAGAGACATGCATTTTTATTTTTTGCTAAATCCTCAGAAGGTAACGCACATAAGTTTCTAAATCCAAAAGAGATACGCATTTTCAATTTCAAATATGCTAAATCCTCGGAAGGTAACACACATAAGTTGCTAAATCCTGAAGAGACACGCATTTTATATTCCATAGTGATACAAGAATGTGGATCTATGGGTATTCAAAAAGTTGTCAGAAGACGCATTACAACTACAAAGCACAGTTTATGGGTGAACTATCAAGTTTGGTTACCTGTTGGGCTCTCCCTCCTTGGTGATTCACGATAAGGTGGGCATCTTACTGGGCGATGTAATCACTATATTTTCTCTCTTTCGCTTTTATGCTAGTAGGATTAGATCATGAAGCTATGTTATTTATAGTATTGCTCTTGTCTTTCTTATGTAGTCATTTATGCTTTCATGATAGCTTTCCAAATATGATATTAGTATAGGAAGCATTTCTTAGCAAGGTTTCCTTTGCTAGTTGATTTGGGTTTGTTTTTGTACTAACCCCTCTTTTTGTGTCTTTTAGTTTTGTCTTTGTTTTCTCTTTGTTTTCGTTCCCTTGTGCGTGTATATTGAGTTAGAATCCTTAATTAGCCTAGGGGATCATGTCCTTGACTAAGTGACGTTCTACCTCGTTGCGATCCACTGGAGTCTTTCTTCTAACTTTACCGCGAGTATGTTTGATTTCCATACTCCCGCTAAAGTGGGGGCTTAATTTATCATCTTAAAATGGAAGCACTTCCATGTTAAGACTGTTTAGCCCTCCTTAGGGGGTGTTTTGGGCCATTATCATGTAGTCCTCTAATTTCTGCCCCTTTTCCATCTTCTGTGCCTATTTAGGACCCTGATTGGGCCTCTCTGGGCACTATTTTCTCCACCTGCAATATTTTCCAGGGGTTTTAACCCCTAGGTCAAGGTCGACCTCGACCGTGACCTAGGTCAGGGTCGAGCTCAACCTTGACCCAAGTACCCCTTTTTCATTGGAAAGTGTGTCGGATGCGGGGGGAACTCAAAAGTTTATTTTCCCGCTTCCGGGTCGGCTATTTCGGGCTTCGAAGTGGTGACTCTTAAAAAGATATTTAATATAGGTCCACTTCTAAGAGAATGAGCCTAATTGAAATTTAATTCTCATATGTCGGCCTCTCTAGAAGTTTGTGCCCTAGAGTAGTATATAAGGAAGCCTTCTCCTCTCATTTTCTATGGAAGAAATAAGGAATCATCCACGCATAAATGATCATCTACATATAATCTATCGAAGTGATTGTCTACTTTCAAGCATCCATTGTTCCACATGATTTCAAGCTTCCAAGTGTTCAATCAAGGTTTTCAAGTCTTCTTCTCAAGCATTCAAGTTCTCCATTGAAGATCAAGGATTCAAGCATTTAAGCCTTTGAAGGGATTTGGTTCAAGTATTCAAGATTCGTCATTCAAACCCTAGATCTATCCATCATGGTGGTGTGATCTTCCTTCAAGATCCTTTGTGCATCCTCAAGATTCATTCATTCTTCCTCCAAGGTGGGTTCCAAGCATATAATCATGGAGGTTTTGATTTACATTTATGGTTTTTAATGTTGAGTCTAAGTTTTCATAATAATATACTTGTTTACATTTGAAATACAATTGCATGTCTATTGAATATCATAGCTTCGTTGTTAGATCTACTTATACTACTTGCTAGCATTCTCCATTTCAATTTTGATTTCAAGGTTAATTCCTAAAATCAGGGTTTGACTAAGGTAAACCCCTCCCCCAACAAACAAAACCATTTTTCTTGCAGGTACAGGTACGAAATAGTGAATTACAGAGCAGATTCGGATACCTTTTTCGGCAAACTTTCAGGATCCGTGAACATAATTTTCATCGGAGCAACGCAGGTCAAGCTCGACATAAAGGGGTACAATTATGCCCATGTATTTGGGTCAAGGTCGACGTTGCTCAGAAAAGAAAACTATTTCTGGGTTTTCTCCGTCTCTGTGTTTTCAGGCTAGGGTAGGTTGCAGAATTTCCATAAACCCATTACAGACACCAAAAAACAACAATTTTCAGATCTGCTACATTTCAAGCTAAGTGTTTGATTGCATCCTAATCTTTCAGATCTATTGTTTTACTTTATAATTAAGAAATTAGACCCCCTTCCCCTCTTTATCCATAACCAGTTGATTCATTTCTGCATTGATCGTCTCATTTCGGTTAATCAATTGGGATCTCCTTGTCTTGGATTAGGAGGTTATATATATATATATATATATA
>MU227610.1:1404493-1495492 GCA_018584345.1 Thuja plicata | reverse complement strand
AGGATATAATTAAATCATTAATTCAACTATAATCCATTAATTCACTAAACATGGAAAATCACTCAATAATCTGAAAATCACCTGAAAACATAATCAAGCAATACACACACAAACTCAAGAGAGAGGGGGTATTCGAATTCTGTCAACCTGGACAAATCCGGATAAGGTAGTCATACTGAAACTCATCCTACATAAGGATGATTAGGCTTAGGTTAGGGTTTTAGATATGTATGTTACCTCCCCTCTTTACCATTGAGATGAATATCTGTGGGCACGCTCACTCCTGCCAATTCAAGGAAGACGATGCCTTGTACCTGCAATCCTATCATCAATGAACACACATGTACATACATAATATAATATCGTAATAAATGATAGGGATCGGTCGAATGTGTTGATCTCGCCGAAGCAAGTAACTACATCTTCATCCTCTACCACAACAACATGCAAACAGATACATAAACATGATAACCATACACATGCAAGTATGGGGTAAGTACAATATAATAAAAACATAAATCATCACATCCTGATAATAACCATAACAACATAAACCAATAGTCATCAACAACTGAAAGAATAGTAGCTCTCATGAAAGTAGCCTAAAATAACTCAGCTAATCAACTGAAACCAATGCCTAAAAGAGTACGACATCATAAACTAAAAAGAAAAACATGAGTGGGTATTACATCCACCCCCCTAGGATTAGGATTACTCCTAGAAGCCCGTAAACTAGTAGGGATATAAACCCTGTAATCTAGCTGCATCCTCCCAAGTCATTGAAGACTCATCATTTGGGTCCCATTGGACCCTTACCTGCTCTATGGTGCAACCCCTGAGGGTCACACCTTGCTGCTCAAGAATACGTATTGGCTCCAAAGCCAGTTGTTTATCCTCAACCTATAATGCATTTCAATCAAGTACATGCATAATGTCAGGTATATATCTCCTAAGAAATGAAACATGAAAAACATCATGGATGCGCGAAAGGATAGGTGGCAAAGCAAGTCGATAAGAAACTGGTCCTATCCTCTCTAGGATCTCAAATGGTCCCACAAAATGAGGTGCCAACTTTGAACCCTTTCCATAATGGATCGGACTCTTCTGTGGGCGCACTCTTAGGAACACTCTATCTCCAACTACGAACTACCTATCCACCCTGTGAGCATCTGCATACTTCTTCTGTCTATCCTATGTAGTCACTAAATGCTCACAAATCCTCACTACCTGCTGCTCCATGTCACAAAGCATCTCAGGACCAAGAAGAATATGGTCCTCCAATATGTCCCAACTCAAAGGTGTACAACAAGGATGGTCATACAACGCCTGAAAAGGTGTCATGCCAATGGAACTATGATATCCATTATTATATGCAAACTCCACTAGGTACAAGTAGTCCTCCCAGTGAGTCTATCTGTCCATGACATACATCCTCAACATGTCCTCTAAAACCTAGTTCACCTGCTCTATCTGACCATCAGTCTCAGGATGATACGCTAAACTTAAATTTAGCTGAGCACCTAAATCATGCTATAAAGATGTCCAAAAGGCCGAGGTAAAAATAGGATCTCGATCTAATATAATACAGAGAGGAATGCCATGAAGTCTCACAATGTCCTGCATGAAGACTCGAGCCACAGAAGCTACTGTGTAAGATGATCTCATCAGTGAAAAATGAGCCACCTTGGACAACTGATCAACGGTCACCATAATAGCATCATGCCTACGAGGAGTCATAGGAAATCCAAATATGAAATCCATAGATATGATGTCCCACTTCCATGATGGAATGATATTAGGCTGAAGAAGCCCTGCTGAATGCTGGTGATCTGCCTTGACTCTCTGACACTCTAAACATCTAGCCACAAAGTCTGCAATCCCCCTCTTCATACCAACCCAATGATATAGTTGTTGAAGATCTGCGTGCATCTTCTTGACACCTGGATGTGCCGAATAGGGTGCACAGTGAGCCTTGAATAACACTAATGTACGCAAATTATCCAATGGTGGTACATAGATATGGACCATATGATGCAGAAGACCATCTATCTCAAAAACATAACCAGAGAATCTTCCCTCTAAAGGTATTCCTGACTCTATCTCATCTTTCACCTCCTGGTACAATGTATCTCTTGGAAGTGACTAGAGTATCCTACTCCTCAAATCCACGCTAAGAGTCAATGCTAGAACTGTGTGTTGCTTGCGACTCAATTCATCAGCAACCACGTTCTCCTTCCCTTGAATATAATTTATCTCAAAGTCATATTCGCTAAGGAATTCCATCCACCTTCTCTGTCTAGCATTTAGATTAGGTTGGGTAAAGATATACTAAAGGCTACGATGATCGCTATGAAGCTCAAATCGGTGTCCCAAAAGAAAATGCCTCCATCGAACCAAAGCATGGACAACCGCCGCTAGCTCCAGATCATGAGTAGGGTAGTTGAGCTTGTGATCCTTGAGTTTGTGAGACTCATAGGCAATCACTCACCCATCCTACATGAGAACCGCTCCAATACCCTCTAATGATGCATCAGTGCATACAAAAAAATCCCCCACTAAATCAGGCACAACTAGGATAGGTGCATTGGTCAAACACACCTTGAGACTCTGGAAATCCTCCTCACACTTCTCTATCCATACAAACTTCTTCCCTTTCTGCTAAAGAGAAGTAATAGGATGAGCCACCCTAGAGAAGTTCTACACAAATCTGTGGTAGTATCCTACAAGACCTATGAAACTGTGCACTTCAGACACACTAGTGGGTGCTGGCCACTCCACAATTGCCTGAATCTTCAAAGGATCTACAGACATACCTTCTCCAAAAATGACGTGACCAAGATACTAAACCTCAGTCTGAAAGAAATCGCACTTCACCGGATTGGCATAAAGTTGATTCTTCCTAAGACACTCCAGAACCTGTCGAAGATGCTCTTCATGCTCCTCCATGGATCTAGAGTAGATCAAAATATCATCCAGGAAGACAAGAACGAAGTGATCTAGGTACTCTTGAAACACTCCATTCATCAAACACATGAACACCGATGGAGAGTTCGTCAACCCAAATGGAACCACTGTGAACTCATAATGTCCATAGCGTGTACGAAAAGTTGTCTTATGGATATCAGTGTCCTCAATCCATAACTGGTGGTATCCTGACTCCAAATCAATCTTAGAGAACACCTTGGCTCCCTTGATCTGGTCAAACAAGTCATCAATACGTGGCAATGGGTACCTATTTTTGATTGTTACCTTGTTCAACTGTTTGTAGTTGATACACAAGCGTAAGGATCCATCCTTCTTCTTCACAAAGAGGATAGGTGCACCCCAAGGAGAAACACTAGGGCGAATGCTCCCCTTTTCCAATAGCTCCTCTAACTGTAGCTTTAGCTCACTCAACTCATGAGTAGCCATACGATATGGTGCTCTAGAAATAGGCTCTGCTCCTGGCACAAGCTCTATGCAAAAGTCTATGTCATGCTTCGGTGGCATAGTTGGAATCTCATCAGGAAATACATCAATAAACTCCTAAAGTATGGGATGATCCAAAGCTTTGACTTTGCTTTCCATACCTTCTAACTCGTACATGGATACTGCATACATTTGGCATCCCTTTCGCATACATCACTTCAGTTGCATAGTGGATATCATGCGAAGAGATATGGGTCGAGGAATCCCCACAATGCGACACTCATTGCCAGCATCATCCTTGCAAAGGACAATCTTCTCTCTATAATCGATCCTAGCTCCATGAGCTCCCAACCAATCCATTCCTAAGACAACCCCATATGACCCCAAAGGAATCACACGTAGGTCAACTGAGGTAATGAACTTCCCTAGGTTTAGTTTACAACCATGAACCAAGGAATCCGTAGCTACCCTAGCCCCCAAGGCTAACTTCACTTGCCAACCTAATGCTTGCTTTGTAGCCACTAGCCCACAATGCTCAACAAGGAAAGGTGAAATGAAAGAGTCGGTCACTCCTGAATCAAATAATACAGAAATGAAAGTACCTTGAATAGTACCTGAAGTCTCAATGACTGTGCCCTAATGCTCTGCCTACCTCTAATCAAGAGCTGCAAAAACTCTATGTGAACCTCCCCCTATAGTAGGCTCTAAGGCTGCTAGCCTCTGTGAAGAAAACTATGGTGCTCTCTGCGGACAATTCACCGCAATGTGGCCAAACTGACCACAAGTGAAACACCTTGTGCCTCTAAAGTTGCCTCTCCCATTGGAGGGCACACTGGACTGCTAGACACTCCCACGACTCACACTAGGCTATGCACTCTAAGCTGTTCGGTTGGACTGATTACACCTATGGCGCTGTCCACTCCTCACACCCTTACCACTCTGGGTAGGAGGCGCAATCTTCTGCTGATGCTAACTCTAGCTCTAGTTTTGATTGCCTCTATAATAATTGGATGGCTTTTTGAAGTTCCCAGCACCCTACGACTGGTTGCCTCTATAGCCTGCTCTAAAAGCCCCACTAGACTGACCACCCTGTCTACCACCATCGCCTGATGCCAAGTTTGCCTCTGATAAAGTGGCCTTAGTCACTGCAGCTCATAGGTTTGTTGGCTCAAAGAGCTTCACATCACCTACAATGTGAGTGTTAAGCCCTCGTACAAAATGTTGTACCAACAATGCGGTATCCTCGCTATATCCAGAATACTGTTGGAGCTCGTAGAAATGATGCTCATACTGTTCCACAGTCAATGTCAGTTGTATAAGATTATGAAAATCATCAACTCTCTGCTTCCTCCACTAATCAGATAGGAACCTCTCTCTGAAATTCTTGAGAAAGAGTTCCCAAGTAATAGTGTCCATGCGGAGCCCAAGCTTCTGCTCCTCTATCTTCCACTAGATAGCTGCAAAATGAGTCAACTGTATGATGATGTACCTCACTTTAGTATTACTACTAAAGGGATGCATCACAAATACCCTATCCAAAGCAATCAACCAAATCTCTACCTCTAAACCAGAATCCTGTTCGGTGAAAGGAATGGCCTTTCCTCTTGTCAAGTCTCTCATGTGGTTGGCTACAACCACTGTTGGATCCACCAAAATAGTCCTCCCTCAAGGGCTCATGGATCTCTCTCTCTCTCTCTCTCTCTCTCTCTCTCTCTCTCTCTCTCTCCTACTACTATTGGGAGTGATGAGATGCATCTTGCTCCACTCTGGCCCTCTCAGGAAGGCGATCAAGGATAGCCTGCAGGATCTTTCTAGTGTTCATACCTCTAGACTCATCCTGATCCTCTCTCCTATGTTCACCTCTATCCTTCTACTGTTCCCTCTCCTATCTGATGCTAGTGGAGGAGCTATCTTGTCACCCTCCCCCATGGGCACTAGACCTACCCCTACCACGGCCTCTAGCTACGCATGTCTCAGGCATAATTCTTGAATCAAATAGACATGGATACAACATTCACCACAAAGCTTGAAACATAAACTAAAGCATAAATAAATAAACCATAAAGCAATACATCAAAACATATGTGTAGCATGTCTATGTTTTAGTTTCAGTTTAAGCTAGACACAACCTACTGGGCATACAATTCCCAGAGTTCCCAGTGTAGAATCTAGAGCTCTAATACCAGATGTAACGACCCACTAGGGAACCCAAGAGAGATTAACCTAGAACATGTCACTATGTGTGCTAAATAAATTTTTTTTAAAGTTAACATAAAGAAACATACAATCATGTGGAAGCGATTACCATTTATACACATGTCTTACACTCACATAGATTACACGACTCAAGGGTCCCATGACGTTGAATTACTTTAACGCAAAACACAACTATCAATATAACAAATGATTCCATCTGATTAAACTTAACAAGTACAACTTACATAATCATAATTACAATCCTCATGGATAACCATGAAATCACCATAAACTCACACCCACTGCACATGTCACAGGGTATGTGGTAATCACTCTAAAATACTTACTATTACAATTTCCATATTAGGTATCACATGTGATACACTAATACAAGATAACAATAATGAAATTACATAATAAATGATAAAGAAACATAAAGAGCTCATCTGCAAGGAACCATCAAGCACCTAGTACAAGGACGTTGAATCTCAATGGATAAAGAATCACTACCACCCATCTGTGTGGAACCACAAAGGTCCACCCCACCATGCTGAGGAGATAACAACATATCCAAATCGGATATCCAAAACCAACAAGGCATAACCACTAAGCAAGGAAGCCTGATAGCTCTCTAGTTTGATGTACTAGTCATCATAGAAAGGTAAGACTCACTAATCCAGAGGCAACTGACAACATAGGAAATCTAGCATGTATAAAAGAAGGTGTCATCATGTACATCTAACCCTCAAGTTCAGCCCAGATAATCACAATGGATTTTGGCACCTAAGTGACCATACACGGAGCTAATGTCCTCTCATACTGACAAGGCCACTACCTATGTCAGCTACCTCGCAGGGCAACTCACATCTCTTCAACACCATCTTAGCCTATACTAGCACTCAATCATGGGTGAGGATACATCTTATTAATTCATTTTATATTCTAAATATGTCTTTAGTTATCACTTATTAAAGAAACTCCATAATAAGCAATCCATTAATCTCTTACGAACACGGAACTTATTGCAAGAGAACCCCTACTACACATCTAGGTAACCTACCCTAGGCTCAGAGATCCTAATAGATCTAGCATAGGTCACAACACTAGTGTACCCCAAATCTAGTATCCCACACAATCAGGAACGGTCACATATAGGTACACACACAGGTACATAATCAAAAGGGTTATCATGGTCAGTTTAGGGTAATATCTAACAACACACACACCATGAAGTAACAGAAAAGATAAGCACTCTCCCCCCAGCCTCTATATACATCCTAGGTCGTCTAATGTCCCAGATAACCACATATACAAGCACAAGAGATCCATAAGATGCATAGAAATGAAAACGTCCTAAAAGACTGAAAAAAGATCTATATCCATGTAAATATTTATAATTAACCCATACATATTCTCCATTGGATAAAGAATCACTACCACCCATCTGTGTGGAACCACAAAGGTCCACCCCACCATGCTGAGGAGATAAAAACAGATCCAAATCGGATATCCAAAACCAAAAAGGCATAACCACTGAGCAAGGAATCCTGATAGCTCTCTAGTCTGGTGTACTAGTCATCATAGAAAGGTAAGACTCACTAATCCAGAGGCAACTGACAACGTAGGAAATCTAGCATGTATAAAGGAAGGTGTCATCATGTACATCTAACCCTCAAGTTCAGCCCAGATAATCACAATGGATTTTGGCACCTAAGTGACCATACACGGAGCTAATGTCCTCTCATACTGACAAGGCCAGTAACTATGTCAGGTACCTCGCAGGGCAACTCACATCTCCTCAACACCATCTTAGCCTATACTAGCACTCAAGCATGGGTGAGGATACATCTTATTAATTCATTTTATATTCTAAATATGTCTTTAGTTATCACTTATTAAAGAAACTCCATAATAAGAAATCCAGTAGTCTCTTACGAACACGGAACTTATTGCAAGCCAACCCCTACTACACATCTAGGTAACTTACCCTAGGCTCGGAGATCCTAACAGATCTAGCATAGGTCGCAATACTAGTGTACCCCAAATCCAATATCCCACACAATCAGGAATGGTCACATATAGGTACACACATAGGTACATAATCAAAAGGGTCATCATGGTCAGTTTAGGGTAATATCTAACAACACACACACCATGAAGTAACAGAAAAGATAAACACTCTCCCCCCAGCCTCTGTATACATCCTAGGTCGTCTAATGTCCCAGATAACCACATATACAAGCAAAAGAGATCCATAAGATGCATAGAAATGAAAACGTCCTAAAGGACTAAAAAAAGATCTATATCCATGTAAATATTTATAATTAACCCATACATATTCTCCATCTAGTTAATAACTTAACCTGAAGTAATTAGGGTAACATGTATTTAAACCATTTGCAACTACTTCTTAAACTTAAATAAATTAATCAAGACATCTATTAATTATTTCAAAATAGTTATTTAAAACTATAGCCTCCAAACGCCTCCAACTACAATACACATGGATTAATTTAAATTAACACAATCACGTATTTAATAAAAATTAACCATATATATATTTATTAATTAAAAATTAATATGAATATATATCTACTACTTAAAATAAATAAAAATAATAATAAATAACATTTAGAAACTAATTATATTGTTAAATGATTATAATATAATATACCCATCAATATCTTTAGAACATATTAAAATCTAACTAATTAAAAAAAAAACTTAATAAATTAAATTAATTAAAATTTAACTAAATTAAAAATTAAATTTAAATAAAATTTAAACTAAACAAAACAAAAAAAACAACTTTTTTTTTAAAATATAAATATCATTTTTTTTGGGGGGGGAAACCCGTGGTCCCCACCCCCTGCACCTGCGGCACTGACCGCGGTAGGTCTTGGTCTGCCGCTCGCAGTCCGGCTGCTGCGGGCCCGGCACCCTGCGGGTGGGTGGGTGGAGCCCACCACTCCCCACCGCCCGCTTTAAAATTTAAATTTTATTTTAACAAAAAAAAACTTTTCTAACTGCGCTATGCGCTTAATTTTTTTGATTCAAAATTTTTTATTAATAACAAATACATAATTTTCATTCAAAAATGAAATGTATTTTTTTACCAAAAAGAGGTAAATTTCGAAAACGGAACAAATTACAAGGTAAGGGGATTTTTTTTTAACTTATTTACTAGTGAAGAAAAATTACGACTGTATAATTCCAGAGAGCACTTTTTTTCCTTTCAATTAATTTTTTTGAATGGAATAGATTCTTATTCCTAAATTTTTTTTTCTTTCTTCTATAGTTTAGACTATAGTGAAATTGATTTATTGATTTATAGGAGATCTAGGACGAATCCATCGACGAAATTTTGACAGCATATCTGTACTATAACCAGGAATACTTAATTATGAAAATAATAGATCTAGGCTTATCATAAACTCTGATTTCACCAAAACATTAAGCATCCATAAATTTAATTTTCTCCTATAGTATAAACTATACAAAGAGCTTAATTTTTCATTTTATAAGAGATCTAGAGGGAATTTCTTCCCGAAATTTTGACAGCATAACCTACGATGCTAAGATTTTAGAAAATGATAGAAATATAGATCTAGGGTTTCTAGAAACACCCAAAAACATAGAAAACATCCATGAGTCATTTAAAGGCCAAATTTAAGGAACATGCACTAAAACAACACAGAAAACCTCAAATCTACGAAATTGAATCCATACAAGGCAAATGAAACCTACCTTTAATCCAATGCAAGAAATAGAGGAATGTAGGTTGGAGGATGAAAGTAGATCTGAAACCTTCAAGCCCAATTCAACCACAGATCTGGCACAATGTAGATCTGAACACACACACACACAAGCAATAGAAAATTCTAAAACTTCGAAGCAACCAAGATCCACAACAATCCACAATTCTTCAAAAACCCCAAATCACCAAGAGCTCTCCAATTCTCAAAAACCTGTTATTAGAGAATGAATGACCTATTCCCCCTAAAGAGATTCAAATTCCCCAAAACATGTAAAGGTGAATGACAACTCCTAAGTCAATCCCTAACTTAACTCAACTTCAAAATTGAAAGTAAATCCAAATTAATTAAATAAAATATGCTTTATTGCCACAACTCAAATTAGACTCCTAATTACAAGTTAAGATATTTTTAATTTGAATTATTTTTTCAACACAATTATGCACATGTAATTAATAAAATATTTAATTAAATAGATTAAATATTTATGTCACAATAATGCATGCAACTAAATATTTAATTATTTAATTAATCATATAAGCACATACAATATATTTTTCAATTAAATATTTAATTAAATCATAATATCTAAATATTTTAATTTAATTAATTATTTAAAATAAACTTAGGATATAATTAAATCATTAATTCAACTATAATCCATTAATTCACTAAACATGAAAAATCACTCAATAATCTGAAAATCACCTAAAAACATAATCAAGCAACACACACACAAACTCAAGAGAGAGGGGGTATTCAAATTTTGTCAACCTAGACAAATCTGGATAAGGTAGTCATACTAAAACTCATCCTACATCAGGATGATTAGGCTTAGGTTAGGGTTTTGGATCTGTATGTTACCTCCCCTCTTTACCATTGAGATGAATATTTGTGGGCACGCTCACTCCTGCCAATTCAGGGAAGACGATGCCCTATAGTTGCAATCCTGTCATCAACGAACACGCATGTACATACATAATATAATATTGTAATCAATGATAGGGATCAGTTGAACGTGTGGATCTCGCCGAAGCAAGTAACTACATCTTCATCCTCTACCACAACAACATGCAAACATATACATAAACATGATAACCATAGACATGCAAGTATGGGGTAAGTACAATATAATCGAAACATAAATCATCACATCCTGATAATAACCATAACAACATAAACCAATAGTCATCAACAACTAAAAGAATAGTAGCTCTCATGAAAGTAGCCTAAAATAACTCGGCCAATCAACTAAAACCAATGCCTAAAAGAGTACGGCATCATAAACTAAAAATAAAAACATGAGTGGGTATTACAGGGACCATATCTCACAAATATACAGTTGGATTTTTTGGAATTTTGGATATGTTGGTGATAAAAAATTTCAAAGAATCTCACTAGAGAGATTGGAGATAAAGTATGGGGTTCAAAAGTTATGACCAACTATGTACGGGTCTTTGTGAAATCCGGTGAGTGAAGTTGTGTTACAAACATTTTTCCACACTAAGTGCAAAGAATAAGGTCAAGTGAATGGTAGTAGAGTGTTAAGAAGCCAAAAGAGTGATTGAAGAGTTTGGAAGGGTTTGGTAGAGATTTTGGGCCCTAAGGAAAGGGTCTTTGGAAAACTCAATCTTTATAGACATTTTCTGATTTTTTGCATATGGACCTTCATTAAAGAAACTTGTGTCAAGGATGTTGATGCGCCAATAAGTATTTATTATCCTTGAATATTATATTTATTTTACTCATTGTAGTCTCTCTCTCATCTATATTTCTATACGTACTATAAGATTTATTCTCCTTGATCTTTTATGGGGATGCTCTTATAGGAAAAGAAGATTGATATCTGATTCAAAGAGAGTCTGACACTTCAGAGGTAAATTTGGACAAGGAGCTCAAAAGATTGATATTAGATTCGGAGGGAGTCTGACAGGTTATCTTAAGAAATCTTGGATTAAAAGATCAACAGATTGATATCTGATCAATGAGTTCTTCTCTGTGAGATAAGTTCAAGGTGAAATCTCTTGTTTCCACCCTCTACCTTGAGGCATGGTGGATGTTATGTGTGTGACTCCATATTTTTAATGGTCCTGCCCCCTGTGTACATCATGAGGAAGTGATGACATCAAAATGATTATCACTTGTATTTGTAAAAGTTATTGAAAAGTGAGGATCTTACAATAACTTGATCTTCAATCATAATAGACATCTTGTTAAATTTAGATCAAGAGCTATGACTTTTAATTTTCTTTTAAAATCCAATATATATAATATATATTTAATCACTATATATATTACTAATATAGTAATGATATATATAAATATATTAATAATCAATATTTCTATGAACTGAAATGTGAATCAATTATTATGTTGATCAGATGAATAAGACTTGCATTCAATGTTGTATATGATCGTCTCTTACCAATCAACAAATGACTATATATATGTGAGACATGTCATTATAGAGACATGTCTCCTTAAGGAGACATGGCTCTATAATGCCATTTGTTTTCATAACACATCTTAATCACTTGATAGTAGTTTAAGCAAATGTATTGTTGGAGGGGCACCCAATAAGACAAAGTACCTAATCAACTCAATGATGAACCACCCAATAATATATACATTTCGTTAGTGATTTGGTTATCCGATACAAATCAATATATGTAACTGATACAAATTGGTAATATTAATGTGAACGATATTATTTATTTATATGATGTTTATTTGATTCAATATTATAAAGAGATAATTATAAGTGTGTATATTAATATATGTATATATAATAATAATAATATCCATTATTATATATTAATTTATATTTCTTATTTATCTTTTCTCATAATATTATGATCATTTTATTTGATCGAAGCTATAAACATCAACACTCCCTCTTAGATAGGGAAGATAAAATCTATCAAAATGTAATCACAATAAGTTCATAAATTGTGAAAGCTTGTTCATAAATTCTTCTATCAAAGATATAGTCTAACCAAGAATATCAAATCTCATGATATTTACCATAACTCAAAGATTCATAAAAATATCATTTCATGATATTGAGAGAATTGGCCTGCAAAATATCAACTCTCAATATATTCACCAAGTGCTTAGAGGAATGGCCTACCAACATCAAACCGCATGATTTCCACCTAGTACTCAAGATTTCATAAAGATATTATCTCATGATATCGAGAGCATTGGCCTGCAGAATATCAATTCTCATGATATTCACCAAGTGCTCAGAGTAATGGCCTGTAGAATATCAAGTCTCATGATATCCACCAAGTACTCAACAAATTTTTATAGGTAATGTGCACTTACCATAAGAACATTCACAACATCTATTATGATCTATTTCAGCCATCACAAGATGTCTATCACAATAGAAGATGTCATCTATCATGATTTGTTTCAGCCATCACAAGGAATCTATCACAATAGAAGATGTCATCTATCATGATCTATTTCAGCCATCACAAGACGTATATCACAAGAGGATCAAGTTATTTTAAGATTGTCACCTTTCAATAACTTTAACAAATACAAGTGATAATCATCTGGAAGTCATCACTTCCTTATGATTTACACAAGGCCCATCATGTCAATTTTACCTCAGAAGTGTTCTATCTTTATCAGTGAACTCCCTCTCAATCAAAATGTATCTTGAATTTATTTTAGAATACATATTCCTCTGAATACCCATTTTAATTACTATCTTCAGCAAGGAAATCTTGGAATTTAAGTCTGTCAGGACACTTTCTTGCAGTGTGACCATATTTGTCACATCTAAAAAGTTGTATTGTAGAGAGGTCTCTAGGTTTCTTGAATGATTGTTTATCATATGAATTATTTCCCTTTTTCTTTTTCAAATTAGTGAAGAGAACTTGAACATCTTCATTTGTGGGTTCCATGATTGCTCCATATATTAGGTTACACTCTTCTTGAATGCAGTCATCTTTTAGTTGGTCAAATTTTGGGAGTTTGGCGCGAGCACTTACTCCTTGTCTAAAGTTTTCTGATAAGATAGGGAGCCCATTTAGAGCTATCATAGTTAACTCCTTATTACCATAAATGTGACCAATTAAAGAGAGTTGATTCCTTAATTCAATTATCATCATAAAATATGAGGTGATAGTCTCTCCTTTAATCATTTTAATATTAGAGAGTTGATTTTTAAGGGTAAGGATTTTGTTGGTGTTTGTTTAATCTCAAATATGTTTTCCAGGGCTTTGAACATATCATATGCAAAGTCCAACTTTGTGATGATAGGTGTGTGTGTGTGTGTGTGTGTGAATTGTGGTCAAGTACCTATTGTAGACACCTAAAATGTACAGACTTGCGACTTTACATTAAAAAGACTAATTTTTATCTATTAATCAATGATTTTTTAATCGTTAATTAATCATCTATTTTCCTCTAAATTCATTCCCCAAATCATCTAATCAAATTCTTAAAATTAATTAAATAATTAATTTAATTTAATTAATTAACATCAATTGATTAAGTACCAATAATTAATTAATTAAATTAAATTTCCTATAGTTTAAATTGAAAGATTTAAACTTAATAATTAAATTCTTCCAATTAAATTAATTTAATTTCATTCAATAAAGCAATTCTAAATAAAAAAGAATTCAATTATCTCACATGTTGAAAATTTTAATTACATAAATGAATTAAATATTTATTTATCTTCAAAGAGATAATCCTTAATTACATCACATGGGTTACTCCACCCATCTCTCCAGTTCACATGGGTAACTCCACCCACCTCTTTAGTTCTAAAAGGTAACTCACAATTAGCTCTTCAGTCAACCAAACTCTATCTCCTCTCTCCTAGTTGAAGAGATGGAGTTTACTGATGGCTTCTCTAGTTCCCTTTAAACTCAACCGTTCATCTCCCTATCTCTGGGATTGATCTCAACTGTTCATATCATCCTCAATTCCTATATAATAAACCCTTCATACCCATTTGAAGGATCCAGGATTTCAAGCTTACGTGTGCCATTACTCTATCAGATTAGTTCAAGCATCAATCCTTCTTGTGATCATACATCCAGGATTTCAAGGTCTTGTGCACCATTACTCCGTCAGTTTGGTTATAGCATTCAAGCCATCTTTCGATCACAAAGCCATTCAATTATCAAATTCTCGACACTTCTCAAGTCATAGATGTTGCCCACACCAATACTAAGCATCAAAAATAACATTTCAGAAGGAGTAGAGAGAGACAATAGAAGCTTCAAGCAATTTGGGTTTGCATTCATGTGTTTTCTCTTATTTGTTTGTAAATTTTATTGATACATTTAAGTATTCATTATTAGTAGTTTTTGAATTGATTTTCCCCATTTCAAACCGGTGCTACTAACCCTCGTTGTTGGAAAGTGAAGGAACCACGAATCACGAATAGGCATACACCTGCAAGCTACAAACACACACTTTAATGAATCATTACGTGGTTAGCTTATCAAAATATGAAATCAAAACACAACATTAACTAAACTAACCAAAACTGACTCATTGTCTTCTAGTAGTCAACAATATGAGTTTTCTCTTAGTTCATCGCAAACTCAGTGACTACACCTATTCTAAACGAAGGAGTTAAAGAGCTATATGATTGATCTAAATGATGTGCAAGTTGTAAATCCAATGCTAATTAGATAATTTTTAGAGCACCAAATGAAATGTGAATGTTCTTTTTAAAGCCCAAAACCAAAGATGCTCCAATTTATGAAGTTTCCATGCTTTGAAATTAAACTAAAATATTTAACAAAAACTAAGCAATTGAAAGCTAAGAATGCTTGAATACAAAGCAATATAATAATGATAATCAAAATCTAGGTCCTTTGTGAAGGAAAAGAGATTCTCTTTTATAGAAATATCTCTCGAATCAACGATCGAGATTGAAAACAAAGAGTGGATAGGATTCTATTTGAGGAAGCACAATCCATGTGCAAAGAAGATGATCGGTCGAGAGAGTCAGTTGACTGAACTGACTGATCAATTACTTTGGAAAATTCCAGAATCAGTTCTCAATTAACTGAATTGTTTCCAAAATGAGAAATAGACTAGAATAAGTTATCTGAACATAATTGGATTGTTTCTAATTCAAGAATCAGTTAACTAAAATTGATGACATAATATACATTTTTAATAATTTAAAAGATTCTAAATGCACATTTTTATTTTATTTAATTAATTTAATTCCTTTTTGGATTTTATTGACAATTTAGCAATTTATTTAATCAGTATGTTAGAATATCAATTAAATAGATAATCTAAGGTTTAGTTTCCAATGTAATGTATTTTTAGAAATTAATTAATTAATCAAGTATGATGATTAATTAGAACCTAGTATTTAGGTCAGATCATCTTGAAGTTGATGAATTGCATGTTTGTTTTACGACTTAGAATAATCAAGATTAAAGTTTCTTGACATGAGATTGAGATTAGGGGTCTAGGGTTTAGATGACCATTTTGAGGTCATTACATTTTCCCCTCTTTGAGTTGATGTGTGATTAGCGCGTTGATTCAAAGACATGTTAGTGATAAGACCCATAATAGTTTGATTTGAAGCAATGAAACCATTCTTGTCGAGGGAGATCGACTTTGAGATTTGATTAGACAAAGATCGATCAAAAGATATAAATAGAATACTCAGTTTATTTGAAGTGATGAAACTGGGCATCTATCAAGAACTCTTAAACCTTTTTATTGGTTTGAATGAATAACCAGTTTGATTTGAAGTGATGTAACTGATTATCATTAAGAGATTTGATTAAAAAGAAAATTTACTTAATTTGAAGAGATGAAGCCAATTTGATCAATGTATATGGTTTCAATAATGAATAGCTCATATAAGACTGATCTTGTCTGGTTTCGAGTGTATTCACCACTATATAAGACTATTGATTAGGTTTCCTTTGATTTAAGATGATCTCAACTTGATTTGATGTGATGAAGCTGAGATGCCCCAAGTGATGGGGTCTTGATTGAGGAAGAGATCACTAGATTGTTGATGTCTTGATCCTGCCCCTTGGGATAAAAATCAAAATATGGCTAGGTGCCCAAGTGATTGGAAGTAATTCGATTGATAACATGATGCAAGAAGAATCTGATCTGATTAGAAAGAGGTCCCAAGCAGTTAGAACAGAATATGCACTTGATAGAAATTATGTTTGACCAAGATTGAAAAAAATTATGATACATGGATTGCTTAGAAGAAAAATATGAGAGATTTCCAATGGTCGGAGTCCAAAAAATACTGATTACCCAAGCAGTCAGTTGTAGTTGACTTAAAAAGTTAAACGTAAAAAATGATAAGTAAAATAATCTTAGATTTTGATTTCAATCACAAAAATGGAATCAGGATGGTCGAATTAGGTAGGGGTGCAATTTTCATGTCAATTGGAGAAAGTTAAAAATTAGGTCAAAAACCTATATAAGAGCCAAAAAGGGTCATTTTTAAATCATTTGAAAATTTTGAGCCATCTATCCTCCGAGAGAGAAAATGGTGGTCCCCATGCATACACATCATTTTGAGTGCCAAAGACTGCATAACTGGCCCACAAACTATCATCCACCAGTGTGTAACCAAAAACTACACCCTGCATTTTAGATTTCATGCATTTTGATAGATTTTTAGTCATTTTTTGCATTTTTTTTAATCTGAAGGGCATAACATTCTAGAAAAAGGTGCCCCAAGCACATGTGAAGGCTATCTTTTCTTTCTCTTCTGGAGCAATCTTTATCTGATTATATCCAGAGAAACCATCCATGAGAGAGTGCATTTTGTACCCAGCTGTCATATCCACAATAATATCATTGTTTGGCAAAGGAAAGTCATCCTTTGAACAAGCCTTGTTAAGGTTCATGAAGTTGGTACAAAATCAGATATATTTGCCTGGCTCTGATACTGGTACAATGTTGGAAATCCACTCTACATAATAAATAGCTCGAATGAACCCAACTTTGAGTAGCTTTTCCAATTCTGCCTTTATCAATGAAGCAACATCAGGATGCATTTTTTGGAGCTTCTCTTTCACTGTTTTGACACCTGGTGCATTAGAGAGATGGTGCATAATTAGATCTAGATCTAAACTAGACATATGCAAAGTTGATTTTTTTCTCTTTAAAGTAATCAGTGAATTCTTTGAGCTCTTATGTTGATAAAGACTGTTCTACATGAATGATGTGTGGATGCTCTTCTATCCCAATATTCACAGGTTGTGTTGGTTTCATGAGTACTGATGATTGTTCCTGGAAGTGACTAGGTAAGATATCAAGTACTTCATCCTTTGGCGCCTTAGAGAGGTTTTCACCATTGGATACGTCTTTTATTTTTACTATTTTGTGTTCTAAAACCACCACAATGTGATTTTTGCCTTCATAATCTCTATTTTTTTTGTTTTAATTTTGTGACTGAGGTACTTGATATCCACTTCAGTCATATTCATGCTAGGTTCACTGCTGGAAGAAGTTAATGGCTCAACAAAATTTAGGTAGAAATATAGTGTGTACTCATTGGGGAATGTAGGGATGTTTATAGGTTGTGTTTGCAAGCCCCAATCAATGAGTTTAGGATGTATGAGTGCAAATGGATTGACAGGTTCAAGGGTATTCACAGTATGATCATCATAAACCTAGACCATTAAATAGAGACCTAGATTGGTACCCTGTGTAGATATGTTCAAACTAGTAAGAGCCCTAATGACATCATCAAAGCCCATGTTAGGAATTAGAGGATCTAACTCATCAGATCTAGACACTAAACCCTCACCTACCTCAAATGGAGTTACATATTTTTGTACCGTATCCATCTATTAATCTTGAGTTTCCTTTGATAGACTATCGAACTCATACTCATGAGAGTTTGTTTCAACATTATATACCATATTTAAGACATAAGTGAAGTCCACTCATTTCCTCCTATTTGGATGAGTTCTTTTTAAGAACTCTGTTATGGTTAGATTCCCATTTTCTGTATCTTGATCTTTCTCAGATGTAGTAGTCTCTGACTGATCAGAAGTCATTGGTGATTCCTCTAAAACATGCTCCTCAATAGCATTGATCTATGGTGTTTGTTCTTCTTGTGAAAAGAGGAGAGATAGGATATTCAGAGGACTAGGGCAAGGATACACATCTTAATCATTAGACTCATCCCACTTGCAAGTAGGTGGGTCAGTGCTTTGTTCTATTATATTATGTTCTTCTTCATCTAGATGGACCCGATGTTCCTTTTCTTTATCTAGAATATTTTTGGCTCTTTGTGCTTTCTTTGATAAAAACCCTAGACCAATTGTGTCTCTAGACCATCAAAATTCAATAGAGACAGGTTCCAGGAGTCCATTATGGTTACATCTAAGGGGTCCTTCTCCTAAATAACCCACTTATCGAGCCAGTTCATACCCTACTCCATATATTTATGTGGATATTTCACATTGTTTTACTGATTTATTTTCAGGCTCCCTATATAGTCATTCTAGAATGGCATGTTCTTCTTTCTCATCCTCTAATGGTATGTCTTCTTTAACAAAGTCACCATCATAGATTTCTCTAGATAGTTTTTGTTTCATCTCTTATGAAGGTCTCCCACAGGACCTAGGTGATATGGGAAGAGATGTGATTGATAGGATTGGTTCCACTATGTATCCACCCATACCAGTGTCCTTTATTTTCAACTTATTTTCCATTTCTTTCATTAAGTCACTGGTTGACTTTGAAGTTGAAGCCTCTTTGTTATGTGGGATGAGAGTATCTATTACCTTGCATAGTGTGTTACATGTGTATCTAGTGCTTGCATGAATGCTAACTTTGACACCATTGAATGGAAACTTGATGTACTAATGGTAGGTGGATGAGACAACTTTCATTTCATGAATCTCAGGGTCTTCCCAATAAGATGTTGTAAGCCAATGGAAGATCTAACACCTGGAAAGTGACATTTGTCTCCACGTGACCCACTCTGATGGGAAGAGTTAGGAGACCTTTGGAATATCTCTCTTGTTCATAATATGCCTTTATAGTAATTTTATTCTTTGGATCAATGGCATATTCTAAAAATCCTAGTTTCTCAATTAGCTTGTATTTACAGATGTTCAACCCTGTGCCTCCATCTATCAAGACTCCTTTGATGTGATTTTTATGGACCATGAGTTCAATGCATAATGGAAGATTATGTGGATGACTCAAGGATTTATCATCCTCCAAAAATGATAGGTAGTGTGGCAAGGTCAAATGACCCACCATAAATTGAAACCAATCCTTATACAAGTCCTTAGGGACATTGGAGGTTGACCAGGCTTTATCTAAGATCTCTTTGTGAGCTAGAGAGATTTTGAGAAATTCAAAGATCAAAATATGGGTATTAGTTCTTTACAATGCTATAGTCTGTAGCATGGGACGAAGCCAAATGTTTAGACTGTGACACCTTGGAGGCATTCATTATCAATTTTTTGTTAGTTAACACCCACTGTTTGGATGATATCAGTTTATTTTGAGATGAGGAGGAGTTGGAAGATCCCCCCTTGCCCAAGGTGACCTTTTCTTATGCTCGAGTCACAATGTTGGCAATTCTAGACTCTTTCTTGTCATTTTTGACAATGATGACTTTACAGTATTTAGGAGAGACTAGTTCAACCATTTGGATGACCTTATCATCTAGGGTGTTGTATGTATAATTTATCCTAGCACTTTGCTTACAAGTTTCTGCTTTCTGATATTCAGCCAAGGGATTCTTGAATTCCTTATGATCACCATTCATAGCATGGTTGTCAACTGTGATTATTTCACTATCAATGAGGTCTTGCATCTCATATTTTAACCACATGCAGTTCTCCATTATATGTCTCTTATATCTATGATATGCATATTAATAATTGTCTCTCCACCATTTTGGTTTTACTTCTGGATCATATGGCTTGGAGTTATTTGACAACGTGATCAGTTTGTTTGCTAGTAGAGTCTTGAAAGACAACTCATAAGATTCACCCAAACTATCAAAGTCCCTCTTGCATTTAACCCAAGGTTTTTCTTTCATGAGGTTACTAACCCCTTTGGGGGTGACTTCGTGGTGTTTTCAGTAGCTTTAAGGGATTTGGAGCCACTCGTTAAGTTTAAGACTGCTGGTTTGGATTAAGGAGAGCTGTTGTTGACAACCCCATCATTCACCACATGTTTGTTCTTATTCCAGTTGTTAGGTCTATACAAAAAAATCTCCAAACCATTTGCATCATGTGTTTAAAAGCTTCAAGCCAGGTTTTGTGTGGTGCAAAACCCTTGTTTTGGTTTTCAAATTTTGAAGTTGTTGGTTTAAAACCCTAAGTTGTTAGGGCAGTTTCTAATTTTGACTTACTTTATCCTACCACTTAAAGTTTTATAAACTCATGTGTCCTTTTAGACATTGGGCGGGGCCATATTTATATTTTCCTATAGACTTGGCACTTTAATTATTTTATTTTTCCCTAAGTCTGGATACCCGCAAGCCTTTTATTTTAATGATCATGTGTCGTGCAACTTATTTTCAATCCAACGGATGGTGTAAAGGCTTAACTCCAAGATGTGGTCTATCTATCCTTTAAGCGATTAAGCCTGAGCACCACATGTTTTTGGCGGGCTTGAGATTTTTTAAAGGTCAGTGGATAAAATGCATTCAGCTTCCTTTTAATCCAATGGATGACATAATAGCTTAACATCAAGATGCAGTCAATCTACCTAGTAAGCCATTAAGCCATGATGACATGTGTATTTGGTGGGCCCAACATATGTTAAAGGCTACGATAAAGTGAATAAAATTTCTTTTTTATTGGGCGGATGACGTAATTTCTTAACCTCAAAATTTAGTTGATCTATCCTTCAAGCCATTAAGATGTGGTGACATTTGTCATTTTGATGACATGGGTCTTGTTTGCATAAAGTTAACTGAAGATTAAAGTGCTGACAAGTTCATATCAATCCAATAGTCGACTTAAAGACTTATAGCGGAGATGCGCTAGATATAAAAATCAAGCCATTAAGCTTGGTTGACACGTGTCCATAGTGAATAGTACTCTTTGTGAATTGTTGATGGTCGCATGATAGATGAGAAGTTGTTGAAATATATGGTCCTGATTTAAAGTTGTTCTTTGTGTTAAAATGATTTCATTGAACCGTTGGGTCGTGAAAGTTTAAACATGGTTGAATTGATGATAGAACGTGTGGCCACCTTAGATGAAATTGAATGAAAGGAATTTAAAATATTATGTATATATGATTCCCCACTTGATTTTTCAAATGTCATAACTGTTGAAGTGATTGGAGCAGAGTTGAGGTTGCAATATTTCTTGTCTGTGTTACAATTTTGCAAAACGGGTAATTTTTTCTAAGATTATATTCCTGAGCATTGTGAGTTACAATTGCAATAAAGTTTTTAGTTCTGAGAAGCAAGTAGATTTTGTGTAAAATATGATATTATTGATTAAGAAACCCTAATTCAGAAATGGCCCCTAGAAGAGATTTCACTGGAAAAATATATTACCTAGAGAGAAATGTATGTGATGATCATTTACATCAATTAAAGGAATCCATGAATGATGCAACTAAACTCAAATAGTTAGTGCCAGTACATTCCCATTTGAAAGTTGGAGAGGGTTTGTATGATAGGGGTATGTGGGCATGAGATACCAAGACTAGTGTAACTGGTTTGGATCTGTTTAAGCTAGCTTTTAGTCAAAGAAATGATTTTGCTCCAGACAACAATATATGGCAATTTGATGTGGGAAGGTTAATAGTCCCTAGTGTTTTCATGGATATAGCTTTATTGATCAAAATTGAAAATACATATGACAGTGTTACTAGGGTTTTGAGGGATATAAATGGAAATATACATGTGAGCATCACAACTAAAGAGTTAAGGGAGGTGTTCAAATTGAATGATCCCTCTGTCCAGATGGAGAATATTGATATTGATCACTTCAAAGAAGTATATGGAGCTCAAAGAAATTACCTCGGGACTGGACCTTTGAAGGAATATTTTAAGATAGGAGGTTTGATTGTGGTAGGCCACAGTACACCTAAACCTTTTAAATTAGACTTTTTCAATTCAAGAGCCAAAATAATGTACACTATCTCGTGTCATATTTTTGGAGAGGATAAAGAAGCAGTAATGCCTATCCACTATATGTTTATGATGGTTCAAATTATTCATCCACACTTGGCTGTTATTTTTTATTTTGCTACCCATATTGCTGAGCTAATTCGTGAGGGTTTAATAGGTATAAAAGATGCTAAGGTAGTTATGCCATTTGGATGGCATTGCATGTGGATGAATATGATATTATAAAAGAATGTTGATTATTTTGGGGAGGAAATGGACCAAATGAGACTTAAAGATGATGAACAAATGTTTGACCAATTATGGAGTGTAGATTTGTCATGGGACAGAAAGAATGCCAGTTTCATCACTTTTGATAGGTGTTTTGCCTCTAGAATCAGAGCATTGTTATTCTTAAACAATCCAAGAATTCACAAGGGCTTATTGACTCTTTTAAGACCAAAGGAATATGTTAAAACTATTCAAATAGTGCACAACTAGGGTGACATCATTTTGTATCATGTTTCAACTATTTTAAGAGTTTATGATTTCAGGTGAATTTCAAATGTACTTCCATATCAGGTTCCCCTTAAGATAGGTGTTGCGGATTTACTCAGAAAAATGGGTGGACTACAAGAGGAGGCATTAGTAGGAAAAATGAAAGGCTCCATATTCCCCACTATTAAAATTGCACTCCAATTCATTATCACCAAAGGGGGATGGACAAATTTGCATAAGTACCTTGAACCTTATCAGATGGAAACATTAGTGATAAGATGTGTTGATAATGAAGGATTCATAAGTGAGATGTTTAGAAAAACAACAAAGTGTTTAACATTGGAGCACCAGTTTAATTTTCCCAAGGACATAATCAGAAATGAGTACAACTTGCAAGAACAAGAGATCAAAAAAGAAAAATGGTTAGTCTAAAAGAAAACTTTGGATTTTGTTCATCACTTTGATAAGGGATATGATCCTTTAAAATAATTCATGCCCTGGGCCAAGAAGATAGAATCTTTAATGAAAATGTTTAAGGATATTATGCAAGCCCTGAATCAAAAGAAAGAAAAGGTCATAGAAGCAAAGCCAGAGAAGGATAAAGCAATTTTAAATAGGGCTATTCCCGCTAGAGGTAATCCACTAGGAAGGTATGTCTTGCAATAGAAAAGAGGGTATAGTATTGTATTTCCAAGGACAGAGGCAGCTTCTACTTCAAAAGGAAATAGACCATTAGAATCAGGTGCACAATCATTTCCATCTCCTAAAATGAAAAGGATAGAAGAAAGGGGGAAACAACAAGAAGATATTTATTCCCCTTCCCAATATCCCTTGCATATAAATGATAAAGAAATTGCTGAGCAATTAGGGCAGATGGGAAACACAGGGCCCACTTTTGTAACATCTCAAGAGATGCAAGAAGGGATGTCAGAGGCTCCCAAACATGTTGAGATGGATTTGACGGTTGTTGAGTTTTCTAGTAAGAATTGGATCCCGTCACTAAACCAGCTAGTGATGAATTTTTATCAGATGATAAAAATTTTAAAGCTAGGGCATTTGTTCGATTTCTTTGGAGAATTCACATTAATGAATTCAATTAAAAGTGTCAGCAAAGGCATAAATATCAACTTGATAAGGGTAAGAATGAAATTGAAATAGAGGTAAAGAAGGAAATGATGGCCAAATTTGATAAAGTCACTCCTTAAGAAGGCTGAGAATTGGTTAGAAAAGGTGTCCTTATTCTTCCAGAATGGGATTTAGTTGATGCCATAGGATTTGATGTCATCATAAAAGAGACAAAACCAATGCATACCAATGAAGAAGAAGCTCAAAAATTATATGTGCATGTTAAATTTAGTGAAGACCATGCAGTATTGGTTATGTGGTCACTAAAAAGGAAGGAAAATAAGAAAACTGATGGAGATACTCAGGTTGAACATTTAGGTGGTCTATTACTGAGAAGAGTTGCAGAAACTTCAGGGGTGGAGGCAGCTAACCTAACATTAGAATCTGCAAAGTTCAGCATGAAGGTAGTAGAGAAGAAAGAAGAATAATTTCAGAGCTTAAGGACCAAGCTAGAAATAGTTTTGAAGGCCTATAATGAGGAAAAGGTGAAGTCCTTGAAGAAAGAAAAGAAAATTGCCATACTAGAGGGAAAACAATTAGATCAATTTTCTCCTCAAAGGATGATAGCACAAAATCCACATCATCCTTCTTCCTCTATTCCAATTATATATTTTCCTCCATCCCTATGCCACCTAGCCCTGCAACAGAAAACAAACATGGATTTAGAAAGAGACCAAATTATTGTTTAAAGGACCAGGTTGGAAGAAATAAGAAAGAAGTGGGAGGAAGAAAGCATAAAGTTCAAAGAATCATGAGAGTGGGTGCAAATAAAATTAATGCCACACTTATGCATTTTGCTAATGATTTGAATTCTCCTTCCATTTACTTGCAGGGTAAGAAAATTATGAGCATACTGGATGATTTCAATGCAGACAAAGATAAGTGGGACCCAATTATGAACATGTGGAAAGGAAAAAGGGCAGAATTGAAGTATTTTTACTCCTTATCCAAGGAAGAAAATAATGTGGACATTGTGCTAGCTTCCACTTACAAATGTTTTAAACTATTGGTAGATTTGGACATAAAGAGGAGCATCATCCTGAAAAAGATAGAAATATTGAAGAAGGAATACTCAAAAGACCGTTATGAGATGTTCCCAAATCTATTCAAGAAAAATGGTGAGATAAAGAGGGAAGCCTTATGGATGAGCCAACTGAATGATGAATTGGAAACAAGGACAAACAGTATCACCACTTTGGAGAGTACAATTTTGTTTGTTCAAATAGATGAAATTATTAACAAAGACAAGTTGTATTTTGAATTTTGGAAAGAGGAAATTAAGAAGGCAAAGGTCAGTTGGGAGGAGTTGAACAGCAAGAAGGATGAGGTCATAAGTTTCCCTTGGCCAAGTGATGAGGTATTCACCTCCTGGAAAGACAAATACATTGTAGTTAACCAAGGAGAAGATGATGTGGTGTAAAAAGCAATAAGTGGCAGTTCTTCCCAACATTTTGAACAAGGAAGATAAAGGCAAAAGATCTTACATTAGAAGACCAAGGCAACAAACTCTAGGTGGCAACTTCTGAGCAAGTTTAAAGCAGTTGGAGTGACCAGGGAGTCAGAAGACAAAGTACTTAGAAAATCTTGTAACAAAGTGGTTATCACTTCAATTGTTATTTTGTCTTTTGTATGAGTCATGTATTTTGTCCTCATTCCAATTGATTAGAAGCTTGTTGCAATCCTTTTCTATAAAAGGATTCCCAAGATCATTGGAAGGGGCTGTAAAATTGGGTATTGTAAATGTATTGTAAATTTTTCAGATAGGGAATATAGCATAAATTATACTAGATTAGTTTCAAGATTAGAAATAAAGTTCAAGGTTTATAGCATTTTATTCAAGTGGTTATCTTTTATTACATCTTGTAAACAGAAGTGTGATTCTTTATACTTAATACAAAGATCCTAGTTCCAATCTCTCCTATGGTGTTCATCTGATGAGTTATGAATATTCTAATTCATTAGCATAGATCTTATTTGTGTATATGTAGTTGTTTTAGAGTTTTAATCAAGGATCAAATTAAATAATGCTCTAATTAATACATAGATTCATCTGGGTATGCAATAGGATTTCATAAGTAGTATGGGTTTGGGATAAGTGTGCTCATGGCCTAGAATCTTTGATAATAATCAACTTCTATATATTGTATTTGTTTTAAGAGTATAGCCCAATGGGTAAGGCACTGATGAGAAGCTAGTAGTTCTCATATTGTTACCTGTCTAGTATATATGTTGGCTATGTTTCTGCAAAGACAAACATAAACTCCAATACGGCTTATATTTTCACAAGTTTTTTTATGTTGTATTCATCTCATTTTCCATTTCACGGTTGATGTTCAATGGATAATTAGCCATTTATCTAGTATCTCCCAGTTATTTTGAGTTTGTATGAGATTCCTACTTGATTGACATCTTTAGGAATATTTGAAGGTTTTAAACGGTGTCCCCCTTGGTTTAGCATAACCTAAAGCGTAGATGTATGGTAGGCATGCTTATTAGTTGGTCTGTTTAATTATATTGATAAATAGTTGGAGTTGGCTTCTCTTTAAGATCCTAACATAAAGTGAAAAGGTTGATGTCCAGTTATCACAACATAAAAAGGAACCAAAAAAATGGTGAATCTACTGGGGAATAGAGGAAAAAGTATTGCAAAACCTTTTAGAGAGTCTCTGGTCTTGCATTGTAATAAATAATTTAGGTTTATCAATTTGAGCTAGAGTCTTGGCCTGTTTGTTTATAGATCCAGTCATTTTCTACCATATCCTTTTGAAGATAGAGTTATAAATCTTTGTAAATCTAAAATTTATTTAGATCATAATTATCATCCTGAGTGTTGTTGTTGAAAGAAATTATGAATGTCTTCTTTGTGAATAAATGTATCAAACCCTATTGACTTGCTGAAAGTCTGCTATCTTTTCTTGAATCCCGACTTGTCTTTGTTCTACTAATGTTCCATACACTCTCATAGCAGTGAGTGGGGACTCTGAAAGATCTTTGCACCATTGTGCATTTAAGTGAATTAAATTTGATGATTAGTTGGAGACATTTGAAGAGAGGATTTAGAAGATGGTCAAAGATGGAATGGTTGAGTGACAAAATCAAAAAGATATAAAGAAGGACAACAGTAAAAGAATTTTCCCAGGTATTCCTCAAAGTTTTATGAAATAATTTGGTTCCTTGCTACGTGAAGATGTCGCTAAAAGAAGGAAAATAGATCTGAAGTCTTTGGTCATACTTCTTGTTTTACATTTTCAGTCATCAAAATTAGAAGTATGTTATGTTGTTATGTGAAATATATGATTGCATGAGTTGGATAGAAATATTTGTGAATGAGAAGATGTATTATTAATAAGTAGTGTGATGGATTGTCCTATGTCAATGGATTGAGATATGTTGCCTAGATCTGAAACTTATCCAGCAGATCTTGAAGAGATTAAAAAATATATTGCACTATTTAATCAAAGAATCCAAGATAAAGCCATTTTGTTTTTGAAAACACATGTTGGAGAAAGGAAAGAAGAAGCAATACTTGTGTTTTATGAAAAAAAATTTGATGCATATGATAAGCTCCATAAGGTGTTGAACTTCAAGATTATGCATATCTTCATTTGTTCTTAGAGCTTTGTATGCCTAAATTAGTAAATTGGTTTGCATCATATAGAGAGGAAGGCATTGAACTTGTTAAAATTTGGATGGATTCGATTGAGAAATCTGAATCTGAAAGTGCCCTTGATGCTGACTCTAGTTGTGTAGAGAATGTTGATTATGATGTTGATAGTGAAGTAGATGAATATCAAGATGTCAAGGATGAATCTTTAATTGTTGATGTTTTCGTTGGATTTATGGATTTGTTTTATTATTAGGATGGTAGTGCAGATTTCTTGTCTCAGTTTAAAGAAGATTTTGTGGATAGAAAGAGAGTGATTACAATGCAGATGTTATTTGTTGTGATAATTCCTTTGTGCAAGAATACATGATCCAATAAATTTCAATCCTTATTCCCAATGGCGGAGATATTTGTAGAAGTAAGGGAGAGGTTAAAGGAAATGAGAATGAAGTTCAATGCCCACAAAGTAGTGAAAGAATATTCAGACTATTGGCTGCTGATTTTTAGAGGTATGCACCTAATGTAGACTCTACTTTGCAATGCCTGGTTGATATTTTCTTTGACAATGATTATATGCTAATGGGTGTGAAGTATGAAGAATATGCTGACTTTCTTTTTCCTACTTTTGAGGAAAACAATGTGCAAGATGGAAATGCATATGATTGTGAGAAATTTGATTATGTCAAGTATGATGAATATGATGACTCATATATGTGTATGGATTCAGATTTGGATGATTTTGGGGTGGATTATCCTTGTATAGATGATGATGTTGAAGAAAGTGATAAATCTGAATGTGTTTTTTTACATTTACAAGTGATTAATGAGCCATTGTTTGATGATACATTCTTATGTTTAGAAGATGCTGATAGGAATTATGATCAACAAAATATCTCTGGTATTTTGCAATCAGATTTTTTTTTTAAAGTGTTCCATCCTAGTTTGCAAATCACTACTGTAAATGAAGCTCATGTTTTACTGCAAACTAGTGTTCATGATGAGTTTGATTCCATCCATGTAAAGGAGGTGGAATATTTTCCTTTTCAACTTGTCAGTGATGGTAAAGAGTGTGACAGTTTTGTGTTACATAATGATCAGTGTTCTCAATACTTTGGTGATTTCCAAGCACTTAATTATAGTGAAGATGCTGATTATTTTTTATCTAATATGCTAAAGATATTTGGCATTATGTTGGATCATGTTGCCAGAAGTAATAAGTATCATTTACCTTTGATCCATGGAAATGAGAATCAAGTATTTGATAAGGGTAAGCGGTGATTTCAGCTTGATGGTTTAGGGCCATTTGTAAATATTGTACATATTGTATAGCCACTTTGCTTTCAGTTGTGTGTTAGGTATTTTATGTTTTCAATAAGGAACCCAATTTTGGAAAGCCAAGAGAAGAAGTCTGATTTTTGAGTGGTCAGCTTCCCCTTGAGATTTTAGGTTCTTGCAATACCTACAGGAGGTATTCATACCCAATTAGAGCCACTGTTAGGTCTATACAAAAAAAAATCCAAACTATTTGCATCATGTGTTTAAAAGCTTCAAGCCAGGTTCTGTGTGGTGTAAAACCCTTGTTTTGATTTTCAAATTTTGGAGTCGTTGGTGTAAAACCCTAAGTTGTTAGGGAGGTTCCTAATTTTGAGTTACTTTATCCTACTACTTAAAGGCTTATAAACTCATGTATCATTTTAGACAATGGGCAGGGTCATATTTTTATTATCCTATAGACTTGGCACTTTAATTATTTTATTTTTCCCTAAGTCTTGATACCTGCAAGCCTTTTATTTTAATGCTCATGTGTCATGCAACTTATTTTCAATCCAACGGTTGGTGTAAAGGATTAATTCCAAGATGTGGTCTATCTATCCTTTAAGCGATTAAGCCTAAGTGCCACGTGTTTTTGTCAGGCCTGATATTTGTTAAAGGTTAGTGGATAAAATGCATTCAGCTTCCTTTTAATCCAACAGATGACATAATGGCTTAACATAAATATGCAGTCAATCTACCTAGTAAGCCATTAAGTCGTGATGACATGTGTATTTGGCGGGCCTAACATATGTTAAAGGCTATGATAAAGTGCATATAATTTATTTTTGATCGGGCGGATGATGTAATGGCTTAACCTCAAGATGTTGTTGATATATCCTTCAAGCCAATAAGTTGTGGTGACATCTGTTGTTCTGGTGACATGGGACTTGTTTGCATAAAGTTAACCAAAGATTAAAGTGCTGACAAGTTTCGATCAATCCAACGGTCAACTTAGAGACTTGTAGCAGAGATGTGTGAGATCTAACAATCAAGCCATTAAGCCTATCTAACATGTTTCCAAAGTGAATAGTGGTCTTCATGAATTGTTGATGGTCACACGATAGATGAGAGGTTGTTGAAATCTACGATCCTAATTTAGAGTTGTTCTCTGTGTTAAAATGGTTTTATTGAACCGTTGGGTCGCAAAAGTTCAAACATGGTTGAATTGATGACAGAATGTGTGGCCACCTCAGATGAAATTGAATGCAATGAATTGAAAATATTGTGTATATGATTCACCACTTGAGTTTGCAAATGTCATAAATGTTGAAGTGATTGGAGTAGAACTGAGGTTGCAGTATTTTTGGTCTGTGTTACAATTTTGCAGAATGGGTAAGTTTTTATGTGATTATATTCCTGAGCATTGTGAGTTACAATTGTAGTAGGGTTTTGAGTTCTAAGAAGCAAGTAGATTTTGTGTAAAATATGATATTTTTTATTAAGAAACCCTAATTAATAAATGGCTCCTAGAAGAGATTTCACTAGAAAAATAGATTACCTAGAGAGAAATGTATGTGATGATCTATTATAGAAATTAAAGGAATCCACAAATGATAAAACTAAACTCAAAAAGTTAGTGTCAGTACATTCCCATTTCAAAGTTGGAGAGGGTTTGTATGATAGGGGTAGATGGGCACGAGGTGCCAAGACTAGTGTAACTAGTTTGGGTCTATTTAAGTTGGCTTTTATTCAAAGAAATAATTTTTCTCTAGACGGTAATATATTGAAATTCGAAGTGGGAAAGTTAATAGTCCCTGGTGTTTTCATGGATACAGATTTATTGATCAAAATTGCAAATACATATGATAGTGTTACTAGGGTTTTGAGGGATATAAATGGAACTATACTGGTGAGCATCACAGCTAAAGAGTTAAGGGAGGTGTTCAAATTGAATGATCCCTATGTCCAGATGGAGAATATTGATTACTTCAAAGAAGTATATGGAGCTAAAAGAAATTACCTTAGGACTGGGCCTTTGAAGGAATATTTTAACAAGATAGGAGGTTTGATTATGGTAGGTCTCAGTACACCTGAACCTTTCAAATTGGAATTTTTCAATTCAAGAGCCAAAATAATGTACACTTCCCTGTGTCATATTTTTGGAGAGGATGAAGAAGTAGTAATGCCTATCCACTATATGTTTATGATGGTTCAAATTATTCATCCACACTTGGCTCTCATTATTATTTTTATACCCATATTGTTGAGCTAATTCATGAGGGCTTAATAGGTATAAAAGAAGCCAAGGTAGTTAGGCCATTTGGATGGTATTCCCTGTTGATGCATATGATATTATATAAGAGTGTTGATTATTTTAGGGAGGAAATGGACCTAATGAGACTTAAAGATGATGAAGAAATGTTTGTCTAATTATGGAGTGTAGATTTGTCATGGGACGGAAAGAATGTTGGTTTTGTCACTTTTGATAGGTGTTTTGCCTCTAGAATCAGAGCATTGTTGTTCTTAGACAATCCAAGAATTCACAAGGGCTTATTAACTCTTTTAGGACCAAAGGAATATGCTAAAACTATTTAGATAGTACACAACATAGGTGACATCATTTTGTATCTTGTTTCAACTATTTTCAGAGTTTATGTCTTCTGGGGAGTTCCAAATGTACTTCCATATCAGGTTCCCCTTAAGATAGGTGTTGCAGAAATACTCAAGCAAATGGGTGGGCTGCAAGAGGGGGCATTAACAGGAAAAATGAAAGGCTCCATATTCCCTACTATTACAATTGCACACCAATTCATTATCACCAGAGGCAGATGGACACATTTGCATAAGTACCTTGAACCTTATCAGACGGCAACATCAGTGATAAGATGTGTTGATAACGAAGGATTCATAAGTGAAATGTTTAGAAAAATAACAAAGTGTTTAACATTGGAGCACCAAATTTTCCTGAGGACATAATAAAAAATGAGTACAACTTGCAAGAACAAGAGATCAAAAAAGAAAAAAATTTAGTGTACAAGAAAACTTTAGGTTTTGTTCATCACTTTGATAAGGGATATGATCCTTTAAAAGCATCCATGCCCTGGTCCAAGAAGATAGAATCTTTAATGGCAATGTTTGAGGATATTATGCAAGCCTTGAATCAAAAGAAAGAAAAGATCATATAAGTAGAGCCAGAGAAGGCTAAACCAATTTTGAATAGGGATATTCCTGTTAGAGGTATTCCACTAGGTAGGTATGTCTTGCAGCAGAAAAGGGGGTATAGTATTGTATTGTCAAAGATAGAGGTAGCTTCTACTTCAAAAGGAAAGAGACCATTGGAATCAGGTGCACAATCATTGACATGTCCTAAAAGGCAAAGGAAAAAGAAAGGGGGCAATAAAAGGAAGATATTTACTCCCCTTCCCAACTCCCCTACATATGGATGAATAGGCAATTGATGAGAAATTAGTGTAGATGGGAAATACAGGGCACATTTTTGAAACATCTCAAGAGATGCAAGAAGGGATGCTAGAGGATCCCAAACATGCAGAGATGGATTTGACGATTGTTGAGTTTGCTGGTAAGGAATTGGATCCCATCACTAAAAAAGCTAGTGATGAATTTTTATCAGATGATAAATTTGTTAAAGCTAGGGCATTTGTTCAATTTCTCTCTAGAATTCACATTAATAAATTCAATGAAAAGTGTTAGCAGTGGAAGAAAGATCAAACTGATAAGGGTAAGGATGAAATAGAAACAGAGGTAAAGCAGGAAATGATGGCCAAATTTGATAAAGTCACTCCTGAAGAGGTCGAGAATTAGTTAGAAAAAAAGGAGTCCTTATTCTCTAGGAATGGGATTTAGTTGATGCCATAGCATTTGATGTTGTGTGTGAATAAAATACACCTTCATGAAATTAGTTTATTCAAATACAATTCTATGGAAAAATAATGGAAATTTAATCTAAGAATTGCAATGAAATCAATAAGCATCTCATGGCTCTCTATCTAAGCATGTTGAAAAAGCTTTCAGCCTTAATCTCTTTCAATGACAGTCCTAGAACAAGAATTTGATGAAGATAAATGCCTAAATCTAGCTCAATTCTCTCAAATCACGATAAAATTGTATTCAAATGCACTCAAAATGATCTCCATGATGCAAATATGCTATGATAAACTCTCAAAATGCTCAAATTTCTATGAAAATGACAAGAGGTTTGATGCTTTGCATTCAAATTTCTAGGATCCTTAATGCTCTCAAAATGGCTTCTATTTATAGGATTTTCCCAAGTGTAGGGGGTGGAGTTACTTGATCATATTTAAGCCATGGTTGAGTGAGAAGCTTTCAAATAGTTTCAAATGGGAGACAATTTAAATGATTATCTCAAAGGTTGGGACAAAAAAACAAATTTGAGTTATTGAGATTCAAAGTTCAAAATGAGTGATTGAGATTCAAATTTAGGAGTGATCCATGTGCTTTGTGTTCTCAAATCCCATTGGCTACTCAAATTCATGTTGAAGGATATTAGGACTATTTAATTCAATCAATTAATTAAATTTTCCGTGTAGGGATGAATAGGTTCAATTTGATTTTTGATTAAAACTATACAATTAATTGATTAAAATCAATTATATAATTTTGATTGTCCTTTTAGGCTTATATTTGATTATTTGATGTCATGGTTAGTTAATCTTTTGATTTAATTTTATTTTGTCCAATTTGATTGATAAATGTCCATTTGATTTTATTTTGATCTATTTTGATGCAATTTGATGAGATTAGGAGCAATTTGATGAAAAATGCAGATTTGCTTGTTAAGAGAACACCTGGTCAATTTTAGGTGTCTACAAACAGCATAAGAAAAGAGACAAAACCAATGAAAACCAATGAAGCAGAAGCTCAACAAGAATCTACAGGTGTTAAATTTAGTGAAGACCATGCAACATGGGTTATGTGGTCACTAAAAAGGAAGGAAAATAAGAAAACTGATGGAGATACTCATGTTGAACATTAAGGCAGACTATTAGTGAGAAGAGTTGCAAAAACTTTAGGGGTGGAGGCAGCTAGCCTAACATTAGAATCTGCAAAGTTCAGCATGAAGGTAGTGGAGAAGAAATAAGAATAAATTCAAAGCCTAAGGACCAAGCTAGAAACAGTTTTGAAGGATTATAATGAGGAAAAGGTGAAGTCCTTGGAGAAAGACAAGAAAATTGCCATACTAGAGGGAAAATAGTTAGATCAATTTTCTCCTCAAAGGATGATAGCACAACATCCACATCAGCCTTCTTTCTCTAGTCCAATTATATCTTTTCCTCCATCCCCTATGCCACCTAGTCCTGCCAAAAAAATAGACCTAGATTTAGAAAGAGACCAAATGATTGCTGAAAGGACCAGGTTGGAAGAAATAAGAAAGAAGTGGGAGGAAGAAAGCATCAAGTTCAAATAAACACAAGAGTGGGTGCAACAAAAATATGCAAATAAAATTAATGCCACACTTATGCATTTTTTTGATGATATGAATCCTCCTTCCATTTACTTGCAGGGTAAGAAAATTATGAGCATACTGGATGATTTCAATGCAGACAAAGATAAGTGGGACTCAATTATGAATAGGTGGAAAGGAAAAAGGGCAGAATTGAAGTATTTTTACTCCTTATTCAAGGAAGAAAATAATTTGGAGATTGTGCTAGCTTCCACTTACAAATGTTTTAAACTATTGGTAGATTTGGACATAAAGAGGATCATCATCTTGAAAAAGGTAGAAACATTGAAGAAGGAATACTCAAAAGACCATTATGACATGTTCCCAAATCTATTCAATAAAATGGGTGAGATAAAGATGAAAGCCTTATGGATGAGCCAAATGAATGATGAATTGGAAACAAGGACAAACAATATCATCACTTTGGAGAGTACACTTTTGTTTGTTCAAACAGTTGAAATTATTAACAAATCCAAGTTGTATTTTGAATTTTGGAAAGAGGAAATTAAGAAGGTAAAGGTCAGTTGGGAGGAGTTGAACAATAAGAAGGATGAGGTTATAACTTTCCCTTGGCCGAGTGATGAGTTTTTCACCTTTTGGAAAGACAAATATAATGTAGCTAACCAAGGAGAAGATGTTGTGGTGTAAAAAGCAACAAGTGGTTGTTCTTCCCAACATTTTGAACATGAAAAATAAAGGAAAAAGATATTAAAATAGAATACCAAGGAAACAAATCCAGGTGGCTAATTTTGAGCAAGTTTAAACCAGTTGTAGTGAGAAGGCGGTCAGAAGACAAAGTACTTAGAAAATCTTGTAACAAAGTGGTTATCACTTCACTTTTTATGTTGTCTTTTGTATGAGTCGTGTATTTTGTCCTCATTCTAATTGATCGGAAGCTTTTTAAAATCCTATTCTATAAAAGGATTCCCAAGATAATTGGAAGGGGCTAGAAAATTGGGTATTGTAAAAATATTATAAAGTTTTCAGTCTGGGAATATAGCAGAAATTGTACTATATTAGTTTCAAGATTATAAATAAAGTTCAAGGTCTGTAGCATTTTATTCAGGTAGCTATCTTTGATTACATCTTGTAAACAGAAGTGTGATTCTTTATACTTAATACAAAGATTCTAGTTCTAATCTCTCCTGTGGTGTTCATTTGATGAGTTATGAATTTTCTAATTCATTAGCATAGATCTTATCTATGTGTATGTAGTTGTTTTAGAGTTTTGATCAAGGATCAAATTAAATAATGCTCTAATTAATACATAGATTCATGGGTATGCAATAGGATTTCATAATTATTATGGGTTTGGGATAATTGTGTTCATGGCCTAGAAGATTTGATAATAATTAACTTCTATATATTGTATTTTTTTTAAGAGTATAGCCCAATGGGTAAGGCACTGATCAGAAGCTAGTAGTTCTCATGTTGTTGTCTGTCTAGTATATATATTGGCTATATTTCTACAAAGACAAAAATAAACTCCAATACATGTTATATTTTCACAAGTTTTGTTATGTTCTACTCATCTCATGCTCCTTTTCATGGTTGATGTTCAATGGATAATTAGCCATTTATCTAGTATCTCCCGGTTATGTTGAGTTTGTATGAGATTCTGGCTTGATTGACATATTAAGGAATATTTGAAGGTGTTAAAGGGTGTCCACATTGGTTTAGCAGAACCTAAATCATATAAGTATGGTAGGCATGCTTATCAGTTGGTCCTTTTCATTATATTGATAAATAGTTGGAGTTGGCTTCTCTTGAACATCCTGTCATAAAGTGAAAAAGGTTTCTATCCATTTATCACAACATAAAAAGGAACCAACACTAGTATTTTGTCTTATCTTTTGAACTAGAATAAACTTTGGAATCCTTAGAAAGGGTAACCTCACCCTTCTTGACAAGTTTTTTTTCTATCCTTAGTGTGCTCTTCACAAGTTATTTAAAAGTGGAGAGGTCTTGCATTTGAAGGGGATAGTTGTACTCTTCAAGTATCCTATTAGTAAATATATCCATCTTTTCAAACTCAGGAATGATTCATGGATATCTAGAAAAGAATCTTCTCCATCACTAAAGAAAAGTCACAAATTATTCTCCCATCTATTGTTGAATGTTGCATAACTCGATCATAGACACTTGATGTTGTATGTTATATGAATACTGTTGCAAAAACTAATTCATCAATTCGTGAAAAGTCAGTGCGTAACTTTGAGAACCAATTCATAGCTTGACCACCTAAAATTTGGGGAAAGAGACGCATGAGATATGTTTGTTCATGCATAAATTTTGTACATAGGGCACAAAATTCCCACATGTGATGTTGAGGATCAGAATAACCGCTATACTTGTCAAATTTAGGGATTTATACTCCACATGGAAATGGAGGTAAGTGAAAGTATTTTTCGAAAGGAAATGGACAAATGGTGTCCATAGAGAATTTTGTTGTTGGTTTCTCCTTTTCCTATTTTATTGCTTGTATTTCTGTTTGCAGAGCTTGGATCTGTTTGGTGAAAAGTGTCATAGGAGTTTCCTCCTCTCTAGCAATGATATCTTCCACTCTATAATGAGAGGGAAGTTGGGCTCCTTGTTGAGCTAGTTCTAAAAAGTATTTCTCTTTGTCTCTATTCATGATAACCTTCATTACTTTGAGGAATTCTTGGTCTTGTAGACATTTTTTAACTTCTTCCACAAAGTCTTCAGGATCATTAAAATCTGATGGAATTTAAGCGTCATGATTGTTTTCCCTAGACATTGGTTATTTTGGTAATCTATTACCAGAAAAGATTGACTCGTGTGTAGTGTTTAGTTGTTCCTCAAACAAAGGGTTTTTTGTAAGAGGGGAGACTTTCCTTCCATTTAGAGTTCCCTAAAAGAACTCCTAGTCTATACTAGCACTAACCAGTTGGCTCGTCTAACTAGTGTTTAGGTGATATCTAAAGTGCTAACTAAGTCCAAGACATAAAAAGAGGGAGATAGCAACGACTCTGATCTTGAGTCAAGATTAATGAACCTTTTCTCACAACTCGGTAAGGAAAACATAGAAAAAGATGATTAAATAATGGGTCACTTGGACTATTATAGAAAAATAAGACCTCGAGACAACAAGTGGGTCAGAATGTCAACATATTGCAGTCAAAGGAAAACTAGTAGTAGTGTTGTGAGAACACAGATTTGAAAAAAAATTGGACAAAACTAGCACAGCGGAATACTGAATCGGACAAAAAATTGATAGATTTCCAAATTTTTGACATTGGATGCAGAAATCTTATACGAGCATGTATAATGCACAATATGAGTAAACATAGGTCTTATACAAGAGTTAGTATCATAAAGAAAAATGACTCAGTCTCGTACAAGCGTTGGGTCGACCTAATACGATTAATGGGTCTTTGTGATACGAGAAATTGGTGAGAATGATCCTAACTTGTATGGACTAGGATAAAAAATTGTATGAGAATTGATAGTTTAACACCTAAAAAGTGCATCTTTTTTAATCGTTGATCGTTTCATTGTTTGTTTTGGTATTTTGACTCACACCAAATGTATCATGAAGATCTTATAGAACCAACCACAAAAATCAAACCCTATGCTTAGGTGGCTAGAAATGGACAATACTTGTATGAATTCTCTTACAATGAAATACCACATTCAAGTCAGACAGTTAGAAGCTTGGCAGCACTGGCTCCCCTCCACGACACACAATTCTCAAGCCTACCAAGCTTTGAATTTCTCAAGATCAATAGATCCTGATAAATTTACTATCTCAACAAGAGGGGTACATGAGAGGTTACTTAGGCATGCACGTCTCACAACACTTGTATCAATAAGTAGAAAGGATTTTGGCCACTATTCTAAAAAAGGTTTTAGTAAGGGTCTTCGTTTAAGTGTATCCTGTGTGTCTGCGCAAGTGTGATTAAGGCTACTTGGTGCAGGAGCACCTCCCTATACTCTTCAAGATAAGATCTTCACTAGAGATCTTCAAGTGTTCACCCAAGGGCCTTCACGACTAAGGGTAAAATACAACATCTTAAGTTTTTTTAATAAGCCAATTGTAAGACTTAGTCAGCCTTGGTGTGTTTATAAATCTTGGGTTTGGACTACATGGTCAAATGGCATAGTTAGGTGTTTGCATTAGTATAGGTGTTTACCTAAACTATTTCAATATTTTTATTTTATTAAGGGTCCTTAGGATCCTAGGCTTAGACGTTATAGGCTCATTAGGAGCAAAAATGCAAAATTTTCAAGAAATGCAAAAAGTTGCACATTGCAAGAAAATGTTGCTTAACAACTTCAAAATATTGCAAAATAAGTTGTAAAATTCTCCCAATGGTCACAACCTTTGAAAAAATATGGATTCATTGGGAAATTTCTTCAATAAGCCCTTTCAGGTGGGTGGAGGATAATGGATGTAATTTTGCAATCAGATCAATAAAATAACCTTGTTTTCTTACATTCTATGTTTAATTTTGATCATGTACGGATCTGTACTTGATTACAGAAGAAGGATTCTTGAATATTTGGAGTTTTTTATGAAGTAACATTTGAATTCTTTTGGTTTGAGTCAGGTTGGAGACCAGAAGAAAAATTTATAAGGGTTTCTTTCTCGGTTGTCCAGGAAACCCTCCTGAACTAGTGGTTTGCAAAGAACATGTCCTAACTTGCATTCTAACTGTGGGAATCCGTGACCCTTGGGGAATTTCAAGTAGGAAAAATTTACTTTAAGATTCTGGAAGCAAGGGATCAGGGGAGTTGTTCTTCTATTTTTGGTTGCAAGCCCTAGTCCAAGCATCTCAATGTGCTTAGTATAGTGTATCAGAGAATGAAGTGACAGTAGCACTTCAGGGGTGGATAAAATAAATCTAATGGTGGATTGTGTTCTCTTAGGTGTCCCTAATACTATTCTAATCATTGGAATGTCCCTAGTATTCTACTAGTGAAAACTTCCTTAAGGAATCAAGCCTATTTTTCCCAATTAGGCCTTGTGTAACAGTGATAGTTTGGTGGTGTCCCTGGAAGTTGGGAGTCTTGGCTTTTGGGGTTTTCCATATCTCAATAAAGGGTATCTAAAACTAATATTTTTTTCTATGACTCCTTTGGGATAATTTGGAACCAATCTAGAAAAACATTTTGTTTGGGGCTACTAGCCAAGAAGGCCTATTAGCCAGAGTTGGTATCTGAAGCCTTAAACATTTTAAGGGTTTTTGTGTCACTTGGAAAAGAGACATTTGAAAATTTTGGAACCTTTCCATCCCCTTGCAGTATCTAGGTTCCTATTTTTTGTTCAGTCAAGGTAGAAGGCATTTCTACTCATAAAAGACATAGAATCCTAAAAGAGGATAGTGAGTTTGTGGTTAGTTGAAGGATCTTAAAAAGGTGTAGAGCACTCTCATGACCAATTTGGGTGTAGTTTAGTCACCTAAGGCCTTACCACATTGAACCTACCTATTTATGGGAGAGCTCTACATCAAGTGGTATCAAAGCATATAAGATCCTTAGGGTAAGAATTTCTCAACACCATGGAAGGAGAAGAAGATGGAGGGTTGTCAACAAGGATGACTAATGCAAAGATAGTCAGATATTTAAGAGAGCAAAAAAAGAATCGAGATGAACAAAGAGACTTAGAGATGTAGCTAATGAGGAAAAAGATGGAAGAACTTTGTAAGAAGAGTAGTGGAAACTCTGAAGATGTTAAATAAGGGAGTGAGGAAGAACCCCTTAAGAAGGATTAAGATGAGTCTCCTACGGATTAGAGGCTACTAATGAAGACTCTAAAGTATATGGAGAGAAGAACCATGGATGTCAAGCTTTAATTTCCTACATACAATGGGAAGATGGACCCAGATGCTGCTATGTATTGGGTTGATGCTCTAACAAGTTTCTTTGATTGTGAACACATCCCTGAGAATTAGAGGGTGAAGATTGCTAAGTCAAATCTCAAAGACTTTGCACTCACATGGTGTAACTTCACTCAAGATGATAGGGTGAAGAATGGAAATAATCTAGTCACCACTTGGAAAATAATGGTGGCCCTACTCATGGAAACTAATGTCCCTGGAGATTATGAAGTCCAACTTCATAAAAGAAGAATGAGTCTAAGACAGAAAGAGATGGATATCTCAAGTTACATAGAGGAATTTCAAAAGTTGGTAATGAAATCCAAACTAGCATAACTAGAATGTGTGAAGCTTGCTAGATATATGTAAGGCCTAAGTATCCCAATACAAGATTAACTAAGGTTCACAAGCCCTACCAAAGTAAACCAATGCTATTAGTTGGCATTAAAAGTTGAAGAGAAGTTCAGATGAAGGAATGAACAGAGTGGTAGAGGAAGAGGTAAGAAAGAGAGAGGAAGAGGAAACTTTGGAGGAAGAGGATAGAATTATAGACCTCAAGGAGAATCTAAAAAATAAAATGCACAAGGAGAAAGCAGTATAAGGGGTGGATATAGAGGGAGAAGAGGAAAATGGCAGAGGTAGAAATGGGGGGAGGAACAATGGACAAATTAGATGCTACAATTATAATCAATTAGGCCACTACATCAATAGGTTTCCAAACAAAGATAAGAAAAAAATGCAAGGTGAGAGAATCCTGTTGGAACCTTAAAATTTTGGATAAATTTGGAGTGATTAAGTTGAAAATTTCTCAAGGCAAAAGTCAGTGCCCCTAAAAACTTGTGAAGAAGGCCTAATTTGAGTGCAAGTAAAAAGAGACCCAGAGATCTTCATGAGAAACCACATGGAGTGTGTGTTTAACACCTTTCATGGAGTATTTGTAGTGGGTTTCAGTGCTCAGAATTCAATTTGAATGTGTTTTTGGGATAGTTTTTTGAAGGTGTTTACCTAAATCTACACTTGTGCACGTATTCATTTTTTACTGAGTGACCCACTTTGGAGGTCTCCTTTTTAGGCCAAATTAAACCACCTGGTGTAAAAATTGCTCCGAGACTTTTTAGGCATGAAAATGAATCAGCATGTCCATCTATAGACCCCTTTGAGTTTAGATGTTAAGTTTTCCATAGTCTTTCCGTTTGCATTTTATTCTACTTTTCTGAGTGTCAAATGCAGAATTACAGAATACCCTATTTTGGTGTCCCATAGTTTGCACCTAGTTGAATTCCCTGAGGAATTGAATATTCCCCTACATTTTAAACATGGAAATGAACCTTCCTAAAGTATTTTAGATCATTTTCAATCCATTTGACCACTTTGCCCAGCCCTTTCCAAATCCAATTTCTGGAGTTTTACTATTTTTTATTTTAGAAAGTTATTAAAGGGATGACTTTGAAGATTAATGTTGGTTGACCAGTTGATCATTTGAGAAATCTAGTTGAAGCCTCATATTCCTTATATGAAAATGAATCAAGTTTCATGGTTTCATACCATAAGAGTCTCAGTTGATAAGTTAATGAAATCAAAATCAAAATCAATTTTTTGCAGATTCTTAGTGTTGACCAAATTAAATTTATAAAACAAGCATTTTCAGAGGATTGTAACTTTCTATAAAAAAAAATTGGGAGGCCAATTGTGGATCTCTACTCCTTATATGTGATTCTACTACCAGGATCACTAAAAAGTTCTCAAAGTATTTTTTGGTATTCTTTCGAAGCCGATTCCAGAATTAGTTTCCATCATTTCAACAAATGTTTTTGCAATTTGTGGTAAAGTGGTCAACTTCAAAGATTAAAATATTTTTCCTCAGAAGGCATCCTAAAGATTTTTCTTTATGGGGTAATGATAGACATGACATTCTCCTAGTCCTACAAATCTGCATGTTCTAGGAAGTCATTTGATCACTTTTTGAAGCCACTTACAGAGGTTACTTGTCATTTATGGGATTAGTTTACAAAGGTGTAAAATATTGTGTGTTATGATCGCCAATTAACTTCCTTGTGATCTGAGTGCACAATAGATTAAATTTCATTAAAATTAAGCTTTTGTGGTTGTGTTTTCATACATGATGCCCATGAATTCAAAGAAGATGAAAATGGCCATACTTTCAATCAAGTGTCATTCAAGGAATGATAGATGTAGTCATCTCTATTGACATGTCTTCTAAATGTGTTGCTACTGGCTGCCAATATGTTCAACGCCATTAATTTTATTTGTAGTAGCAAGAAATGCATCAGTGGTAGCTCTAAATGGACAAACAAGAGATTGTCCTAATTCATCTCCTCCATGGCCTAAGAACCCATCTATTGCAGTATTCATGCATGTTTTGGAATAAGAATCTATCAAGCAAATTGGTGGGAGAAGATATTGCACTCACTGCAAAGGGATCAAGCAAAGTCTCCAGATTTCTAGCAACTAAAGTGGCATTTGACAACAAAAACACAAAAGGAAAAGATGGTGGCATTTTCAAGAAAATTATAAAAGAGAAGGGCATTTTAAATCCGCCAAAAAAATGCAGAACGCCTATTTTAAAGTTGTTTGTAGGTGTATGACATTTTTATTTCAATATATAAGAAAATGGGAGGTAGGAGGAAAATGATTGGAGAGGAAAGTGGAGTATGTGTCATTTTTTTTCTTGCCCTTATAACTTTTCCAGCTGCATTTGAATCCCATCTCTTTTCGTATCTAGAGGTGCGCAGTTTTGTTGAATGGAGGCTACACATGGAATAGAATGAAGAAACACTTCAAAGAAAATAGTGGCAGAGGTAAAACTAGTCTACAACCTTTTCCTTTCTTCCCCCAGCTTGCATAAAGAAACAATGTTGTGTAGGTAAAACAAAAGGGAATGTTGCATGGCATGGATGAAGAAAGCCTGCGCAATGGGGAAAATTAAATGTTGCATTAGAAAGAGGGGGCATGCATAGGTGGATGGGAAAAAGTTATAAAAACTTCATGCAATTCTTGGCAAGTTTATCTCCAAACCCTACCATAGCCTTCACATGAAATGATCAAGGTAGGGCAACGTAGTAGATCAAGGAGGTTGCGCAGTATAAAGGAAAAACTGCACAAGATGTGAAGACATAGAAAAGGCACATAAACTATTTGAGAATGCCTAAAATAAATATGGTTTCATGTCTGGCCATGTGGACAAGGGAAGCTGCATAGGTAATGGAAATAAAAATGTATGTGCGTGCTCATAAGGGGGCTGGGCAGGAATGGTTAGAGAAATGCAATGCATATTTGGAGGAGAGTGCGTCTAGTGTTAGGAGGGTTGCACATGAAGAAAGAGAAGCAGCTGTGAGTGGAGTTTGTAAACATGTTTTTAAAATACTTTCAGCCAAATGCATTTTGGCAAGTGTAAATGCCAAAGAGGCTGCGCTGGACAAGGTGTTGCGCTGGACAAAGAGAAACAACCTGTGCATGAAATGGTAGGAATACTAAAGCATGTTATGAGAAATAAAATTCAAATTTTTAAATACTAAAGTGCTCATAATGCATTGTGAAGTAAAAGGAAAGAGAGCCTTTGAGCATGCATTCTTAGAGGTGATGGTGTGCTGGCCGGTGGAAAACAGATTTTGGGCGCACATGGGAAAATAACTTTAAAAGTGCTTTGTGATTTATCCCACATTCATGGTGGGAGGTATGTTAGAGGTGTTTATAATAAAAAGTGCATACATAGTGATTTGAAGAAAGAGTAGGATCTCTTGACACCCACGTGTAGGAGGTGCCTCGATGATCATGCCCAGGTTGCTGGTGATTTTGGCAGGGCTCATGCACGGGAGATAGCGAAGACATGGAAAAGAAGTGTTCCAAGATATAGAGAGGTATTCAGTAAGAGGTTAGTTTCCAAGTCTCGCAATCCTAGTGGTTAGGCCTCAAACATCCAGTGATTAGGAGATCCTCAGTCACATAATCTTGTAATATAACCACGGTCAGCCAAAACATTCTGAGATCAAGAGATAGTGGTTAAGGAGTCTGATTGCCAAGTCTCATGATTCTGGCAGTTAAGACACTAACATTCAGAGATCACGAGATCCATTAGTCACAAAATCTTAGGATAATCATGTGGTTAGTGCTATCATCTAGAGATTCAGAGGGAAGGTTAGTCACCAAGTCTCGTGAGCCTAGAAGTTAAGGGGCTAGCATCTAGAGATCAAGAGATAGCTTAGTCGGGCAATCTTGGAAGATGACCATGGTCAGTAGAAACATTCATAGATCTAGAGATGGTAGTTATCTCTGAATCTCTAATTCATGGCAGTTAATTCCTAGTCATTCCAAGATTCAGAGATAGTCTAGCTGCCAAGTCTCCCAATGTAACTATGGTTAGAAAAAACATTCAGAGATCAAGAGATAATCTAGTCACCAAGTATCCCAATCTAAATGTGGTTAGAGAAAACATTCGGAGATCAAGAGATAAGCTAGTCTCCAAGTCTCCCTATCTAACTGTGGTTAGAGAAAACATTCAAAGATTCAGAGATAAGCTAGTCGCCAACTCTTCCAATCTAACTATGGTTAGTAAAAGCATTTAGAGACCAGAAGATAGCCTAGTCTCTGAATCTCATGATCATGTTAGTCAAGGAGGAATCATTTTGAGATTAGGAGATGGCTTTGATATCTGAATCTCATGATGAACACAGGCAGGCCTAGTTGGAGTTAGAGAAAATCAACAAGTGACAAGTGGCAGAATCTGGTGAGTTCTGGGAAAAATGTGCAGAAAAGAGGCTTGTGCAGAGATAAATGTGCAGAATACATAATAATAGGGATTTAAAGATAAAAATCTGCACATGGATAAGTAAAAGTATTAAAGTGCAAGTAAATCAAAATTGCATAGACAGTAAAATAAAATTTGCACAGGTTTAACAAAAGTATATAAAGTGAGAGGTCTTTTGAAATATTTTTATTTCAAACTGAAAAGGAGAATTCACGGGAGTTTTCTTTCAGAGGAAAGTGGGTAAAGTTTGTTAAAGAGGACTTCATTAAAGGAGAAAATAAAATCAGATTTTGAAGAGCAAAAGATTATGCAAGCTGAGTTTTCTTGGAATTAGATAGGTGTCAGTTAGGGTTGAAATTTGTTCTTCCCCTTCTATATTTATTTCTCTTCTTCATTATAAAAGGATCGATCAATTTTTTGATCAATCAAGGCAAGATTTTCATTTCTGGTCCAGACTTTATTTCTTGAGTTTTAGCAATCTGAGAAGATACAGAATGTATTGAAACTATTCTGATAAATGGAAATAACATTGGGATCCCTTCTTGATTTTTTATTGTCTTCATATGTATGTTTGGATTCTTATTAATTTACTTTGTAAGGCATTTTAAATTCATAGACTTGTAAGGAAAGTTTTGATATACATTTCTGGTTACTTCTAAGGGGAGCGTAATTCCTTTAAGCATATTTTAGGGTATTTAGAACTTATATATGAATCTGATGATTTAAGATATGATTTGCAGAAAGCAAGTTGTAAGGCATCTTGTTTGGGTTTCAGTTAGTTTCATTAATCTGTTATGGTTGAGATGCATTCTTATTGACTATGTACCCTAGGATTTGGCACTGATTTGGTTAGGGTTTCCTATCTGTTAGAATAATTGAGAGGGGGGATGAATAAGTGGCCTTAATAATTATTCCAAAAATTCAACCAAAAACTTATCTCAAATATAATACCCTCAGTTATCTTACATACTCATTTTCAACAAGATGTATGCCATAAATAATCTTTAACAAATATAAACTGCTTGGTAAGATATATTTTTTTATCTTTTCTAGACTTTACTGAGTAGACACAAATAAAATTAGAGTTAACCAACCAATTTAGTTTCAATAATGTGTAAAAAAAAATATCAATGCAATGAAACATATACATATTTGACACATAGATTTTTAACGTGGATAGCCAATATGGGAAAAACCACCTGGTACTGGTAACCCAAAATAATTTCACTCTTCTGAAGTGATCTCAGTGAAGAGCCAACCCCTTTAAAGGTTACAATACACACTATTAATTGCGACCTTGCTAGAGGATTTAAAACCAATAGTTTGTCTTTTTACCTAGCACTCACTATGTTGTCAACAAGAAAACCTTTTGATACTCTTGAGTATCTCAATACAATAAGGACTGTTAAATCCCACTCAGTTAAGAGATTTTTTGAATCAATGGTTAAACTGCTACTGTAAATAATATGTTCAAAATACAACTTTGATTTTGAAAATATTTAGATCTATTGTTAGTTCTATAATACCTCTCTGATTAATATACACTTCAGTTCCTTCACTTTCATTCTTTGTTCTACTCGGTGAATGCTTTGTCCTCTATTGCTCGGTGTTTGCAAAATTCCTCTGGCTTTGTTCTTCAACCTGTATGATCAGATCTGCATGAAGAATTCTATCTTCACACAAATTATATTCAAAATTCCTCTCTTCATAATGAATTCCTTGTCCCTTTATATAGACATGATTAGCCGCTCAGTATCCTTGTTTTTGTCATAGATCTCTTCTTGATCCGTAAAAATCGCCATCCATTTCTTTATCCCCTTAAACTCTCCTTTAGTTTTATTCTCTAAATCTCTCCTTGATAACTGTGAATAAAACATGCTTTAAATCTCCTTCTTTCTTTAGTTTAACAAATTATTGAAAATAAAGATATCAATTAGTCAATCCCTAATTTGTAGCTCTGCCAGCTAAGAAATTTTGTTTTTCTTTAACTTTAGTTAAGCTCAGTTGTCACCTTCAGTTATGCTCAGTCATTAACTCTAGTTTCCTGTGGTGCTCGGTATACACTTGCTCGGTAACACTTTCTTGGTTACTACTATGCTCAGTGTACACTGTGAATTGCTCGGTGTCGACTATCACTCGGTGTATAGTAAAATTTTTATGTTTTACTGACAACATAAAAATTTTCTCTTTAGTTCTTCAAGGTTATGATAATATGTGTTTTAATAATCAAACCATATCAAGTTGACATCAATGACAATACAATGCATTAACTAATTTAATGTCTTGAATTCACTTTTTCATCTCGGTCATCATCAACTTATCATCTTCAAACATTCAATCAGTTATAGTTCATCAATCTCTCCCTTTGGCATTGATGGCAACATACTATGTAATATGCCATAGCATACCAAACTTATTGTTCTATAACTAATTCAAGTATATAAATCTCAGTAAGCTCTTCTAGCTCAGATTTGATTATGGTGTGTGCTCTCCCTTTCTTCATTCCCTTCAATGGATAGGTGTAGCAATTCTGTCTTCTTACTCTGTCTCTCCCTTTCTTGTAGAATATCTTCTCCAACTCTCTCCCTTTTATGGATGGTTATTTCATTGAATCTTTCTCTCCCTTTGACAGTAATGCCAAAATAATATATAGCTCTGTAGTAGCCAACAATATCTCTGGTGTGCAATTCAGATAAGTACCTTTGGTGTATTGTTATGTCATTGCAGTCCATAACTCATCTTGCATCAACATGATTAATCTTCTGATAATGTGTAGGTTGATGCAGCCTCCTAGTCAGCTTAGTGACCAGTAGAAAAGGGACGAACCCCTAGTCTATTCCTCAAGTATTCAAATGTATCATTTGGCAATGGTTTTGTGAATATGTCTGCTCACTATTCTTTGTGTAGACACCCTAAAATGTATAGGCTTGTGACTTTACAATAAAAACACTAATTTTCATCTATTAATTAATGATTTTTTAATCATTAATTAATCATCTATTTTCCTCTAAATTCATTCCCCAAATCATCTAATCAAATTCCCAAAATTAATTAAATAATTAATTTTATTTAATTAATTAACCTTAATTGATTAATTACCATTAATTAATTAATTAAATTCAATTTCCTATAGTTTAAATTGAAAGATTTAAACTTACTAATTAAATTCTTCCAATTAAATTAATTTAATTTCATTGAATAAAGCAATTTTAAATCAAAAAGAGTTCAATTATCTCACATGTTGAAAACTTTAAATACATAAATGAATTAAATATTTATTTATTTTCAAAGAGATAATCCTTAATAAGATCACATGGGTTACTCCACCCATGTCTCTAGTTCACATGGGTAACTCCACCTATCTCTCCAGTTCACATGGGTAACTCCACCCACCTCTTCAGTTCTAAAAGGTAACTCACAATTAGCTCTTCAGTCAACCAAACTCTATCTCCTCTCTCCCAGTTGAAGAGGTGGAGTTTACTTATGGCTTCTCCAACTCCTTTTAATCTCAATCGTTCCTTTCCCTATCTCTGGTATCGATCTCAACCATGCATATCATCCTCCATTCCTATATAATAAACCCTTCATAACCATTTGAAGGATCCAAGATTTCAAGCTCTCATGCGCCATTACTCCATCAGTTTGATTCTAGCATTCAAGCCATCTTGCGATCACACACACATTCAAGTATCAAATTCTTGACGCTCCCAAGTCATAAATGTTTCCCACACCAATACTGAGCATCAAAAATAGTGTTTCAGAAGGAGTAGAGAGAGACAATAGAAGCTTCAAGAGATTGGGTTTGCATTCAGTTATTTTCTCTTATTTGCTTGTTTATTTTATTGATACGTTTAAGTATTTTTCATTAGTAGTTTTTGTATTGATTTCCCCTTTGCAAACTGGTGCTACTAACCCTCGTCGTTGGAAAATGAAGGAACCATGAATCCGAACAAGGCATAAATTTTGGTGAACCCGACGTGAAGCAAACAACCCAAATATCTCTTGCGGACAACAAACAGAATCCTTTAGCCTCGGTCGTATGGTTGCAGACCTCATTTTCCATAATTTTCTCAATATCTGTGTAATTTTTCAATTGCTAGTGTTTTGCCACAATTGACTAGTTAATACCGTAATTGATTGCAGGTTTTTGCATTTCTATTTTGTCATCTTCTATCTTTCTTTCTTCTAGCACTGTGTCGTAATCGCCTAGGTTTCACTGCAATTGCTTGTGCTTTACCACAATTGACCGATCTGCACTGTGAACGCCGACATTTTTTCGTAGACTAGAGTTTTTTACCGCAATTGCTAACATTCTATCGCAATTGCTAACATTCTATCGCAATTGATAGGAGGTTGCCGCAATTGAGCAAACAGTGCTGCAATTGACATAAAAAGCACATTTCTGGATTTTTTTTCTTGGTTTCTATGTAGGTTTGACTAATGGTGAATGGAAAAGAAGGTAATCAGACGCATCCCGGGTGCTAGATCATTAAGAGCTGCAATAATGAGAATCGCCAACTATCGATCGTAACAAAGGGCTATTCTCGCAATCACAACTGAGGATCAAAGCGAAGCACACACAAGGTACCTTGAGTCAATTAAGCTATTTGAAATTAAGTACAAAGTCACTATTAATCTCAACAATCTCAATAATCTCAGAGTTTCTGGATATTCTATTGTTTTAGATTGAAAATATTTCATTTCTTGAGATACTAAACGCTTTCTTTGACAGGTTCGAATCAATAAGACAAGCTAAAAATACAACCTAAAATTCATTCACTCATACTTTGGTGCTTACAAATAACAGTTCTTGTCAAACATCTCATACCTCACACTTTGGAATTTGGTGCTTAAAATTCATGTGAGAATTAAAATTGAACAAAGGCAAAAAATCTCTCAATTTGGTGCATTAAAACTGAACAAGCAATCAACACCTACTTTTGTGCTTAAAAATGAACACTTGTGTTTCTATGGTGGTTTATCTTAGTTCACATTTCATTTTGGGGTTTAAGCGATTACCCTTTTGTCTTTCTTTTTGGGTGCACTTGCACAATCTGTTAGATTAAACACCTTTATACTTTTTAGAAAGGCCTATTTGAGGAATGCACTTCTTCCTCGGAGAACGACCTTAAATCGGTAATCCTTTCAATCGGTATATAAACAAGATGTGAACTAAAGTTCCATCTTATCTAGCCAAGCTTGGGCAAGGTGTGTTGATGATAGTCTGGATCGGGTGAATATCCCTAAGGAGCTAGCGTGGTCAACTAGGCTCTTAAGTGAGTCACACACGTACAAACTGATTGGATACACACCACGGACCCTTACTACAACCTTGTTAAAATAGAGGCCAACCTGATCTACCTCTGAATAGATACCTTATTATAGTGCAAGGGGTTGTAGAATTCCCCCCCAAGATTCCCAACATATGTGTTCCAAGGTATTTGTGTAGTGAAAGAGATCTTCACTCCACGGAAACAATACTTGGCGACAAAAAAACACGGGTGCCTACGTCATGGACCTTCGTGTCCTAGTAGTGTGACACTTGTTTTGTGAACTAACAGACATTCATCATTAGGCCTATAATATTATATTTTGAAGTCATTGACCTATATTAATCTGACTATTCATTGTTGAGACCTCGTGATAACATTGCAACTTGAAAAAGTTGTAGAACATACACATTTCAGTCTTCATTCTTCAAAACACATTGTTTATTTTGTTTGTTCTTTGATCAATTTCAAAAATGCAAAACAAACATCCAAATTGTCAAAATGAGTCAAACATGTTAAATTCTAGGGTTGTCAACATCAATTATCTTTCTAATCAGAAGCCTTCTTCTAGAAAATCAAAATTGTCAGACAGTGAGACCTATCTTTGAGTCTTTTTGAGACTGTTTCCCCTTTGCCGCAATTGCCCACATTTTTCTGCAATTGACGAAATCTTGCTGCAATCATCCTTTTTATTGCTACAATTGACATGTTTATTACTGTAATCAATGATAGATTATCGTAATCGACCAGTCACTTTACCACAATCGGTGGAGTTTTTCCGCAATTGACCAAAATACTTTTTTACACCTGTTCTGACCTAAAACCTTGAAAATACTCTCCATTTTGTGTCAAAGACCAGTGTCTATCCCAGAAAAATGTCAAGATCATTGTGTGAATCTCTAAACAATAAAGATCATCCCTTCTTGAAAAGTATGATTATTGTCTAAACATTGTTAGTTCGAAAGTTCAGACTCAAAATATCTTGATCCCATCATCTCAACATCATCATTATATCTATTAGTAACTTTTTCCCAGGCAAAGGTCGACAAATCTTATTCCTAGCTTATCAAAAACTTTGAGATCAAGATAAATCAACATCTATCCTTAGAATTACCCCTATCCAAAAAATAACTCAGACTTTCTTAGAAAGGTTATCCTTTTCTGTTTTCTTTATATCACTTGTTTTAGTCACAAAATTTAGACCACACTATGTCTCAAACACCTCATGGAGGGACTTACACAAGGTCAAAGGCTAGAACACAACCTGATGAATCATATATCAATAGATTCCCCACTTAGGAAACAGAGCGAGAGGATGATCCTTTCACAAATACCAGTTCTACTCTATCCATTGAGAATCCCCATGAGGCAGATTTGTTCCAAATTGTCACAGAAGAGGAGCTTAAATATATAGAGCAAGATGCCTATTCCACACAAGTAGTTGACGTTGTTGTAGAGAGGAACCCTAAACTTTTTCTATCCATTCTAATAAAGAAGGGAGTCAAACTCCTCGTTGAATTCATTGTGTCAACCATATGGCCCAAAAACCCTCTCGCAGGTCAAAACACTACTCAGCCCTTTCAAACACTACCTGTGGTTTCTCAAATCTTCCCATCCTTAAAAACACCAACATTGGCACAGACGATACCCAATCAAACCAACTATGTAAACCAAGCAAGCACATCTTCCATGCAAAGCATGACAGGCTCCCAACTAAGTGCACCCATAGTCACTATTATGCCTCCACCTTTGGCCTTATGGCCTATTTAAACAAGCTCTCATGCTATGCCTTCTATCCCACCAACAAGCAATAACCTTTTTACCACCATAACACTACCGCAGTCAATCCTAATAGCCTTGGGGTCAACACATCATTCCCACAGGGATCCATATCTACACGTCTGACTCTCAGTCAATTAATACCCAAGGTTACGCCTTTGCTCACCTAGCAACAACCTCAACCCTAACAATAGAAACCCCATCTTCAGCAGCAACAACCTCAACCCCAGCAAAAACAACCCTAGCTTTAGCAACAATAACCTCAACCCCATCTTCAGCAGTAACAACCTCAACCCTAGCAATATTAACCCCAGCTTCAAAACCAACAACATCCCCAACCCCAATAGAAAACACAGTAGAACCAACCTTGGGCCACTCACATGCCCCTATTTCTGAATCTTGTGTTGGGAAATCAATATCAAGTCCCAAGGATGAGGTCTTATGTTCCTACTCAAGGGACACATAGGCATAGCCTCATACCTACTACACCATAGAGGTACAATGTCACACATCATCCTCAGTCTCAAACAGACATGTTGATCCAATAAGTGCAAAACCTTCAAAACCAAATGATGGATATGCAAAATCAAGGGCAAACTAAATCCTACATCACAGAGGATTTATACCCATACCCCTTTAATCACTATCTTCACATGTCTCTATTCCCAACTCAATTCTCAGTACCAAAATTTGACAAATATAAGGCCAATAACAACCCTATTGAGAATATCCGAGAATTCTTTGCTTGTTGCGTCGAATTCATACATGATGAGACATACTTAATGAGACTATTCCCACAAATCTTAATCAGACCAGCAAGGGAATGGATCTCACATCTTCCTCATGGAATTTTTTCTTGGGGTGAGTTGGATGAAATGTTCATCGCTCACTTCCATCATAACTTTGAGCGCAAGGTCAGCATCAAGGACCTTTGTGGTATCAAACAAAAATATGAAGAGTCTTTTGTAAAATTCCTACAGAGATGGAGGAATACTGCAAACAAAATAATGTATGATGTACCTGAGCAAGACCTAATAGTCATGTTCATTGACAATCTGATTCCAGACATGTCATTCACAATAGAATTGAAGTCAGTACCAAACTTTACACAACTCATCGAACGAAGAGTTCGTTGTGAGCAGAACTTAGTCAAATGAGGTGTCCTTGTAGATCATACCCAAAGGAATAAAAAAAAGACTAAAATGGACAAAGCTAAGTGGTGGAATAAAAACATAAATGTCACCAGCGATGGTGTCATTGATGTGAAAATAGTCAACTATGCACAACCCAAATTGTCACTGCAATGTGCACCTGTGGCCAATCAAGAAACTGCGGGGCCTACTCCACAAGCATATACTCAAACTCAACCTCCCCCTTTCCAAGTAGCCGCTATGTCAAATAGTCAACAACAGGCTCAATGCAAACCATGGTTTCAATTCCAACAATGAGACTTCACACCATTAAGAGAGTCGATAGAATCAGCTTTACGAAAGTTGATACAATCCAACAATATCACTCTACCAAAAATTAGGGAATATGAACACGGTGCAATCAAACCAAGGTGGTATAATAACAATGATTTCTATGAGTTTCATCAAGTGAAGGGACACAAAACACCCAATTGTTACTAATTGAAACACACTATCTAAGACCTGATTGGTATAGGGGTCATCGACGTGAAAAATACCCGAACAAAAGGAACAACTAATCATATGATATTCAATGACACATTTCATGATCACAATAAAGGGAAAACCTTTGGGTCTAGTGGACAGTCAAAGAAGGTCATCTATACTTATACCAATAGTGATAACACTATCAATTGCCTAAATCCTTCAGATATCCATGTGGCTACGATCACTATTAGAGACCAAGGTAACAAATGTGATGTAACCATGTTTCATACAAGAGTTTCTTGCAAGGAGCACCTTCTTTTTCTGCTACACTAGTTAACCCTCAAGCAACCTCAGATCCATAGACAAGCCTAGTGGATCAACTAAAGTGCACACCTGCCAAATCTCCATGTTTGACCTCTCACACATATCTCTGTAGCATAAACAAGCACTTGACCAAGCCCTTCATAAAGCCGTTGTCCCAAGGGACATAACCCCTAAGATATTCCAAACAATGGTTAACCATATAGAAGCCAACAAACATGCAACATTCATAGACTGTGATGTGCCGCTGCACAAACCCTTGCATAATGATCCATTTCACTTGCTTGTCCAGGTCCACAGAAGTGCATTCCATAGAGTCCTTGCTAATGGTGGGGTTAGATTAAACCTTTGTACTTTAAATTTAATCAAGCAATTAGGCTACTCAAAGTCTAGTATTGATGTAACAAGGAGGATCAACATCAAAGCCTACGATGAAGAGGAAAGATCCTCCAAAGGTATTATCATTCTACCTGTCTGGATTGGTCCAGTTGTCAAGAACACTCCCTTCCAGATCCTAGACCTAGAGTTGGGATACAACATGTTACTAGGGAGACCATGGATACATGAGATGCAAGTTGTACCTTCAAAATATCATCAGTGCATCAAGTTCCCACACCAAGGGGAAGAAATCATCATTGAGGGAGATCCAAATCCTTTCCAATATTGTAATGCGGTCCAAACTAGCACTGACAACCAGGTTCCCTTGAACCAAGAGGCAAGCATTCCATCCGCATCAAAATCAATTCCCAAAGATATCCTAAGAAAAGTGGAAAAAAAAATCCATTACTGACAAGGGATGTGGTGAATATAGCTACGAGGAAGCTTTCACTATCACAAACATGCCTCAGAGCCCAAGAACACATGGCATGCCACAATAATTTATTACAGTTGAAACCCTAGAGCTTGTTCTATTCAGGTGTCCACCCATAACCTTTTTTAGATGGGGAGACATTGCAGAAGAAAACCCATTTGATCTAGATATCAATACATGGTTGTACCAAGATCCATAAGAGACACTTCAACAACCCCTACCTATATCAAACTATGGAACTAGATATACAATGCTAAAAAAATTGGGTATGATGGAACAATTGGTCTGGGGGAAAGAAAACAAGGCTTAATGGAATTTTCTCTCCCACCAACTCCAAGAAACAAGAAAGGGTTAGGCTATGGGCAACAAAGAACTATTCCTATCACCTGAGACATACAAGTTGATCAAGAATAAATAGTTGAGTTGCACCAAGGGAAAAACCTAGAACATATCTTGATAAGAAACATACTACAACAGTTGTTTCCTACCAAAGTGGGAACCTCTCAATCTTGATTAAACCTCAACCAAGAAATCCACGATAATGAGGGAAGTGAGACATCCAATGAGTGTTCTAGCAAAATTGACTCCTATGAGTACAAGTGGAGATCCCTTCATTACTCTGAACCTTCAATCCTAAACTATCCCTAATGGTCAGCCACCACCGTACACCTTGATGATCTATTAGACCAATTAACCATAGATGACCAACCCTATATCAATAAACATATCAATAGCAATTCCTTAGGTGGTGCGTCTACATCACAGTCTAGGTTTGTCAGAACCATCTTTGTAGTCCCCTTCAACCAAACAGAGTCAACCCAACATGAGGGCCTGTGTCTTGTACACCCAGAACTAATAGAGTGGGATCAAAAAGGACCACTTGCTATGGATATATTTGAGAACAATGAGGCTATCACAAATTTCATGGGACTTAGAGAGGGAATGCCATTAGGAGACCATAAAGCAAGTTTTGCCATCGACCTCGATAAATCAGAATAATTTGGGGAGGAAGATCCTCTTTCCAGTCATCAAAAACAATTGAAAAAAAAAATAATCATCAGTAAGTGAAAATTGAAAGGCGCTTATTGGCACAAAAAATGATAAAAGGACAAAACAAGACATATCTTCTAGTGAAAACCTCACTGAGGTGCTAGAAAATGGAAAGCAAGAACTCCTCCCCTTGACAAATGAAAAGTTGGCATTATCAGTAGAAGAAACAAAAGAAGTCAACTTGGGTGATGACAAGAACCCATAGAACATCTACTTAGCAAAATCACTCACCCCAGAGGAGAGAGAACAGATCATCATTTTCTTCAAGGAAAGGAAGATCAATTTTGCATGGTCCTACTCTAACATGCCAGGATTAGATCCAGAGCTTGTGCTACATCATCTCTCATTGCTACCGAATGCCAAACTCATCAAACAGAAGCTGAGAAAGATGTATCCCCTTGTTGCATTACTAGTTAAGGTAGAATTGAAAAAGCTCCTAGATGATAAGTTCATAAGACCGATCCCATACACATACTAGATATCCAATCAGGTACCAGTTACCAAGCATAGTAGTCAGATTTGAATTTGCACAGACTTTAGAGATCTTAACAAAGCTTGTCCCAAGGATGACTTTCCTTTCCCTAACATCGATCTGATAGTAGATCTAACAGTAGGACATCAAAATCTATCACTCATGGATGGCTTTTTAGGGTATAATCAGATAAGGATTATGCCAGAGGACCAACATAAAATGGCTTTCACATGTCCTTGGGGCACTTATTATTGGAATGTTATGTCGTTTGGTCTAAAAAATGTGGGAGCAACATACCAAAGGGCCATGACAACCATCTTCCATGACCTCATCCTCAAAACAATGGAGGACTATGTTGATGATATACTTGAAAATTCAACACTTAGAAAAGATCATCTACAAGTACTTGAGCCCATATTCGATAGAATGCAGGAATACAAGGTCCATTTAAATCTAAATAAATGTGCATTCGGGGTCACAACAGGGAAGTTCTTGGGATTCATTGTGTCCCATCGAGGCATAGAGGTTGACCCAGCAAAAGTCAAAGCAATATTGGACATGCCTCCACCAACTAACCTAAGGAAACTAAGGGGTTTACAGGGCAGGCTTCAATCAATCGGGCAATTCATAGCTCAACTAGCAGACAAGTGTCACCTATTTCAGCATCTACTACACAAGGACATAAATTTTATGTGGACAGAATAGTGCAAAGAAGTGTTCCAAATATTCAAGGACTATCTACTCAAGTCTCCCATATTGGTGCCACCAGTTCAAGGCTAGCCACTACTTCTATACATCTCATCAATAGAAACACCCTTAGGAGTTCTCCTAGCACAGCATGATGACCAAGTTAAGGAGAGAGTCATCTACTATATCACTAGAACCTTGGTAGGATATGGGCTCAACTATACACCAATTGAAAATTCATGCTTAGCGGTAGTATTTTATTCTTAGAAGCTAAGGCATTACATGTTGAGCCATCAAACTAAGCTCATAGTGCACATTGATCCTCTAAAGTATCTACTTAGCAAAGCAGCACTCACCGGACAACTTGCAAAGTGGGTAATGATCTTAAGTGAGTTTGACATTGAGTACGTAGACAAAAAATCCATCAAAGTGCAAGTGAATGAGGATCAATTAGTAGAGTAACCTATTCAAGATCATCAGCCTATCCTATCTGACTTTCCAGATGAGTCTATTCTTACACTACAACTGGCTATAGAGATAGGGAAACTATACTTTGATGGGTCATGCACGAACCATGGTGCAGGAGTGGGGATTATACTCATCACTCCAAACAATGATGCAATACACAAATCTTTTAGACTCAATTTCCCGTGCACCAACAACATAGCCAAACACAAAGCTCTCATCATCGGAGTAAAGAAAACAATTCAATGGAGAATCAACAACCTTAAGGTCTATGAAGATTCATAGTTGGTCATTAGCCAAGTCAAAAGTGACTAATGACAAAAGATGAGAAGCTAATACCATACAAAGAGCAGATGGACGGGTTGCACACTAAGTTCCAATACATCTTCTTCAAGAAAATACCAAGGACTTAAAACAAACTGTAGATGTGATGGCTACCATAGCATCACTGATTGATATGCCAGGCAATGAAATGAGATTCTAGTTTCTAGTGGAGCAACTCATGATGCCATCAAATTAGACAAGAATCATAGAATCAGTGTGTGTCCTTGTTGGTCCTAAAACACCATGGTACCATGACATATATAATTACCTCCAAACTAGTGTCGTACCTCCTGACTTGTCTAGGAACCAGAAAAAAGTTCTTCATCCACCAAGCCTCTAGGTACACCATTCTTGCAACTACTCTATATAGACAAAGTCTAGACAGAATGCTATTATGATGTCTCACTTCTACAGAATCCCAGAGAGCTATGTACGAGGTACATAAAGGAATTTTTCGAACCCACAGAGGTGGAAACAACTTATCTAAAAAGATTATTTGCATGGGATACTACTGGCCAACAGTAGAAACAGATGCAAACAAGTATGTACAAAGGTGTAGGCAATATCAACTTCATGGAGACCTCATCCATGCACCAGACCAAGAACTAAATCCTATCACTTCACCATTACCATTTTATATGTGGTGATTTGACCTAGTGGGCAAGATTACACCATTTTCAGCTAATGGACATAAATACATTATAGCAGCAAAAAATTACTTCACTAAGTGGGTGGAAACAATTCCCCTCACTTACATAACTGGAAAGCATATCTCAATGTTCATACTCAACCATATCATCTGTCATTATGGAATTCCTCAAACCATCCTGATAGATCACAGTACACCTTTCCAAAACAAAGATGTTGAAGAGCTATGTGAACAATTCCAAATCAAGCAAGGGTTCTCTTCATTCTATTATCCTCAAGGGAATGGCCAGGCTGAAGCAACAAACAAGACCATTTTGAAAATCTTGAAGAAAACAGTGAATGAATTAGTGTGAGACTGGCATTTATAGCTTAGTCTTGCATTATGGGCATACAGAACTAGCATGAGAACACCTATAGGAGCCACTCCTTTCTCCCTAGTATATGGATCAAAGGTGGTCCTACCCCTCAAAGTGGAAACCCCATCCTTAAGGATATCATTAAAGAACCTTGTTTCAGATGAAGACTACAGAGTAGCAAGGCTCAGTGAACTGGAACTACTAGACGAAAGAAGACAAAATGCATTCAATCACTTACAAGGATATCAAAATTTCCTTAAAAGGAATCATCACAAGAAGGTGAGGACATGAAAATTTGAGGTAGGAGACCTTTCCCTCATGGAAAATCAAAAGAACCAAGTAGAGCGAGTGAAACCAGGAAAGTTTGAGCCTAACTGGCAATGAACATATGTCATTGTAAACTCTACCTAGAGTGGGGACTACCAACTGGAAACACCAAAAGGAGATCAAATCCCCAAATACATAAACAACATGCACCTTAAGAGGTTCTATGCTTGAGGTCTCAATGGTTAAGGAAGCTATCTACATATCCATAAAATACCAAAAAAAAAAATACAAAAGGTTGCCTTGGTGAAAACTTGGCAAATAGGCGCCTTGGAAACAACAAAAAAATCAAAAAGAAAAAAAAGTAAAGAGAAACAAAATCACTCTCTCAGTGAAAACCTAGAAAACATGTGCTATTAAGCAAGTACCTTGGTGAAAACCTGGCAAATAGACACCAAGTGTTCAAATCCATATTCCCCATCAATGAACTCCAAGATCAAAAGCTTGAGCATACTTTGCATGCAAGACTACCTACCCAAGCTATATCAGAAGCACAATCCCCTCTGATCACCAACACTTATCCATGGTTAGTACTGGTCCACCAGAATAGGGGAGATTCTAAATGTCCTAAAAAAAATTTAGAAAACTCATCAAAAATCCTAAAAAAGATCAAAATGACCTAAAAAAATCAATCTTAATCAAAAACAATCAAAAAAATTGCAAAATCACAAGCAATAAAACCAACTCAGTTATCAACAAAGAAAAGGGCGATCACGCCAAGTCAATCAATGTCAAAACCATGAGCTTTACGAATCAGCATTGGGCCCATATGACACAGCTTTATCAATTTATCAAATCTATCAACAAGCCAACTGGTGACCAGGACAATCTATCAAACGTCACAACCATGAGCTTGCGAATCAGCATTAGGCCCATCTGACATAGCTTGATCAGCCACAAAAAATGATCAAAATCAATCAATCATATCAATCATCTTACACAGTGATGGCTACCCTCAAAACCAGACAGGTCATTCTTATACGAGTCAACTATTACTAAAAACAGACACAATCAAGCCAATCAAGCCTAATAAAGAGTCAAGCCAATCAAGAGAATCAAACTTAATCAAGGAACAATAAAAAATGTTGACTAGGTCAGTCAGTCGGTCAGATGTCAGATATGTTCTTACGCTACTCCAGGATCCACCAAGTGAGGAGAGTAGTTATGATGGATCATGACTTATTTTCTTTGATTAATGTCTGTTGAATGTTCACTTCAATTTTGGGGCCATGATGATTTAGGATAAATGCGGTAGGAACTGTCACTTATTTGGCAGCCACGCAGTTCCACAATCTGAGCTTAACCCTAGGAAAGAATTGGACATTCCTTCTCTGTTATCTACTTGTTTATTTACCAGTAGAATCGTAGTGGTATTTAGATGGACTGTGGGTGCATTGGATTTCTATCTCAATTTTTATGGGCTTTCTTCTTACTATCCAAATGGAATCTGGTTACATTAGAATTCTATCTTGGTTTTCTGGTCTTTCTTTTCAAAATCAAGAGCTCACGGTGTTGTCCAGATGGACTCTGGGTGCGTTGGAGTTCTATCTTGGTTTTCTTTTTGTTTAGATTGTTCAAAGGGAAAAGAAATATCCAAATGGTCAATATCTGGGTGCTTTTGGCTCTCTTTCTTTTCAAATAGGGAACATAGCTAAACCTAGATGGTCAATATTTGGGTGCACTAAGTTCTCTTTCTATTCAATCTCTCTACTTCTTCCGGTTATCAATAGGTCATGGCAGTATTTAGATGGTACGTGATCTGGATGCATTGGATACTCTTTGGAATTTCATAAAAAGATGCAATGATGACAAAATTTGGAAATGCGGCAGCAACTTGGGTCACTCATCCATTCTATCACTTCATTTCTATCAAAAATCAAAAATCCTTTCTATCATCCCATATTTATCAAATCAAATCCCAGAGAACACATTTCCACTAATTATCTTCTAACTAACACATGCATTACTCATATATTTTTTGCATAATAGATTGCATCCATTCTATTTAAGTGCATCAAAAAAAATGAAAAAAATAGTAGTTGCATACATGGTAAATCATACCACATGCAACCATAAGCATCTCATATAAAACATGCATTTCATTTCCACCATCCTGCATACACATGTCAGTATCATAGGAAAAGTAAATCATCCATCTAAGAGTCTACATAATAGAATCACATTGCATAAATGTTACATCATCTAGCATAAATCATGTAGAACCATACATATAGCAAGTAAACAATTGCACGTCATATAAAATCACTAGCTGCATCTCATATAAATCAAAATATCTGAGTAGAATGAATGGTCACAAGCCTAAACAAAAGAAGGTAATCAACATATATATCAATAAATATCAGTGTGTTGAGATACAATCATGGATAAGCCTCAGAGTATATCAAATGAACATCACTACAAAAATGGTACATGATACAAAAAGGAAGGGCTACAAATGTCAGCATGAGATACCCCCACCCTCATCGCCAGGTGGACGAGGGGGTGGCATATTAGACGTAGGTCTCTGTGATGGACCAGGACCACCAAAACCACTACTTTGTGACCTTTGTTCTCTGCACAATCACTGTGAGCTTGTATAACTTAGAACCTGCTGAGCTGAAGGAATAATGCCCTCATAGTGGAACCACAAGTAATCAATCTCTCTCTGGGCATCACGCTCAGATCTATAATATCAATCTAATACATCTAAATGTCAAGCATCATGTACACTATTAATAAATGATCAAACCTCAGCTCGAGCCTGTCGCTCTCTAACCTCCTTCATAGTTGCCCTGGCCTCGGCTGCTACAACCCTACTCTCTAAAGCAGTGGCACGAGCATCAAATGAAGCAAGTTTGGCCTACAAATCTGCAACCTGCTATGTCAGTCTCTCAAGATCAGAAGGATCTATATCCATCCCTCCCATGGCCACATCTTTATCTCCCTCCTCTGCCATATCCCCTAATCCCTCATCTCTCCTCTCCCTCACAACCTAGGAGTCCTCACTATCCGCACTCTCCCTAGTACTTCTGCCAGTACTACTACTCCCACTAGAAGTGCTAGAACCTGCACTCTCTACATCCAAGGCCTCAACATCAATATTCCCTATCTCCACATCCATGTCCTCTATAATGACTCTCTCCTACAATCTCTCAGGAAGCACAACAGTAGTGTGATGACACACTCTCTGAACCAACTGAGGACCCTCCTCCTCTAAACCATCCTCCCCCTCCAGGATGGCACCTAATACAACTCTCCTCCTACTACTTTTCCCACCCCTCATCCTCACCCCACCACCAGCACCCCAAGGACCAGGAACANCCCCTGCCCACCATCCCGGCCCCCATCTCTCCCCTAGCCTCCATCCTTGCCACCTCCATATCTGCCACCCTCATCTCTTCCACCCCCATCCCTCCCTCGACCCTACCTCTGACATGGCCTCCTCAACAGTCTACCAATAACTGGTCATGAAAATTTAGTGAGTGGCTCTAGACAAGAAGCCTGCCACCATGCATCATACTATGGAGTAGTGCCTACAACGGAACAAGTTTAGATATTACTAACATATACATGATCAACATAATATATTATTCACATAAAAGATATCTATAAAGTGCAAAAAAGATAGCTAAGTATGGCCACAATAGAACATAGATATACATTAAGCAGGGGAAGAATCAAAAAACATACTAGCATCCACAGTAGTAGATCTCCAAGTCCATGCAATAGGAATCAAACCCTGGAACTCAGTAACAACTACATCTAGAGGAACAACTGCACCCCAAAGAGTAGCATCTCTCAATCTATGAGCAAAGTAGGCATATGAATCAGTCACATCTTGCCTCTCCCCAAAATTCTACAACACCATATCAATGTTGTGTAAATCTATCATATGCACGTGCCTACTGACATGGCTAATCAGGAACCTCCACTGACGACAGAAAGGTAAATGCACATCCTCACCATCCCAAACAGGACAGTCCCTGTAAGGCCTCCAGATAAAGTATGGCATCATATACAGCTTTTACTGCCAAAACATCAAGTGGCTCATGTGAGACTGGACAATGGAACCATCATACATGAATACATATGATCTCCTTGCAGGAAGATCTCGAGCACCAATGGGCCTACGCACTACAATGTGCTCCCAAGCCCTTATCTGAAGCAAGGTAGCACCACACCCAAGCAACTTACCTCTGAGGTAAGTAGCATAGAACATATGAAAGTGCATGTGGGCTAACATGCATGGACCCTAGGCATATAGGGTATGATCTTGAAACATACCATGTAGACAAGTGCCAAACTCGACAGAGAATCCATGTTAGCAACGATCGGGACACAAGATCCCACAAATCAAAATACCTAAAAATGTGGATAATCTATCAAGACCCATCCCAAATCTAGACCATGGGATATCATAGGGATTAGACATCCCAAGTTGATTCTGGGGCAACCCAGAAAGCTTGGACATTGCAGTCACACCAGCGTCCCGGTTGTACTTAACAAGGGCCCCCTAAATAAGAATCTACAAGATGCGATAAACATCCTCCAAAGTGGTTGTGCACTCACCAGTCGATAAAATAAAGGTACAGGTATCAGAATTCCACCTCTCTAATAAGGTGGAGATCAGACCCATGTTGGTTGTGATCTCGGGCATATAACAAATCCAGTAAAGGCCTAACTGCCTCAGAATGTCTCTCTCAGCCTCAATAAAGTGAAAGAAAAGAATCAAACCTAAGGGTCTCGATTCTCAATATTGAAGGATAGTCCCAGAAAACTGAAAAAATAACAAAAATCAAAGTATCAGTACCAGGTCAGTGACAAAGAAATGTCAAGTCATTAATGCATGTTAAAAAGGGACTATCAGAACAATTGCGGCAATCCACAAACAAATGCGACACTTTTAAGGCCTTTAAGGGAAGCAATACTCAAATGTAACAAACAAACATCAAATACACTAATAAACACTATGAATGTGGAACACTTATCAATTGCAGCATGCAATCATCAATTGCGGCATTAAAACTGCAATTGCGGCAAAACCACAGCCTATTGCGACACTCTTCAAAATTTTCAAAAAAAAGCAAAAATTTGTAATGCAATAAATGAGTGCATTAATGACAATGAGGACAAGATCACTTACCAGATGTCCTGCACCAGCTGGCCGATGAAAGGTACAGACCCTATCATAAATATGTATAATGCCCGAAATGCCCGCCATAGCTCAAAGAAGATAGAAAAAGAAGAGAAAATGATATACAAACTCACCAGAATTGTCAGAGCTCCAGAGTGCAAAGTGACAAATAAATGTCTCTCCTAGATATTTACAGAGGTTTTCAAAAACCCTAACTCCCCCAAGACCTCAAAATTATCTTCCCGGACCTTGAAAACTTCAAAACTCAATATCAGGGGCATAATAAAGTATTTTCAAATCTATCAGCTACCCAGATTCACAATTTGTGGTTTCAACAAATTAACGCGCATGTCGCGGTTCTTCGCTCAAATTTTTTGAGGGGGCATAAATACACCTACTATCATCGGGGCAAGCTGGGGCAAGATCAAAATAGAGAATCTTTGACACACTAGGACAAGCCACATTGTATCAAAGAGGGGCAAAGGTAGACACCCTAAAATGGACAGGCTTGCGACTTTACATTAAAAACACTAATTTTCATCTATTAATTAATGGTTTTTTAATCATTAATTAATCATCTATTTTTCTCTAAATTCATTCCCCAAATCATCTAATCAAATTCCCAAAATTAATTAAATAATTAATTTTATTTAATTAATTAACTTAATTAATTAATTACCATTAATTAATTAATTAATTAATTAAATTCAATTTCCTATAATTTAAATTGAAAGATTTAAACTTATTAATTAAATTCTTCCAATTAAATCAATTTAATTTCATTCAATAAAGCAATTCTAAATAAAAAAGAATTCAATTATCTCACATGTTGAAAACTTTAATTAAATAAATGAATTAAATATTTATTTATTTTCAAAGAAATAATCCTTAATCAGATCACATGGATTACTCCACCCATCTCTCCAGTTCACATGGGTATCTACACCCATCTCTCCAATTCACATGGGTAACTCCACCCACCTCTTTAGTTCTAAAAGGTAACGCACAATTAGCTCTTCAGTCAACCAAACTCTATATCATCTCTCCCAGTTGAAGAGGTGGAGTTTACTGATGGCTTCTCCAGTTCCTTTTAATCTCAACCGTTCATTTCCCTATCTTAGGAATCGATCTCAACTATTCATATCATCCTCTATTCCTATATAATAAACCCTTCATAACCATTTGAAGGATCCAGGATTTTAAGCTCTCATGCGCCATTACTTCATCATTTTGGTTCTAGCATTCAAGTCATCTTGCGATCACACACACATTCAACTATCAAATTATCAATGCTCCCAAGTCATAGACGCTGCCCACACCAATACTAAGCATCAAAAATAGCATTTCAAAAGAAGTAGAGAGAGACAATAGAAGCTTCAAGCGATTGGGTTTGCATTCAGTTGTTTTCTCTTATTTGCTTGTATATTTTTTTGATACATTTAAGTATTCGTCATTAGTAGTTTTTGTATTGATTTCCCCATTGAAAACTGGTGCTACTAACCCTCATTGTTGGAAAGTGAAGGAATCATGAATCCAAACAATGCGTACAATAATCAATTACAAAATATGAATGGTAATTGCAAAATTAAAAGAAATGATTTCGGTAATAAACATGACAATTGAAAAATTCTTTTCTCATTTGCGAAATAATAGAAAACCCTCTAGAATAAATAAAGAAAATAGATGACAAAACCTTGGTTGTACTACCGAGACCGAGGGATTAAGTTAGTTGTCTACAATCGACTATTGGGTCGTAAGTTCACATCGGGCTCACCAAAATGTATGGAGTAAAATCTACACAAGCTCAAATAGAGGATTAATAGTACCGAATAAATCAAAGAATGAACTAATAATCAACATAAAACCCCATAAACAACATAAATGAAATCTAATGTATTGGAAACCAAATAAGCAATTTTGCGCAAACCAATAGTTGATTCAAGCCTATGTTGCTTCTCTCTTCTCCTTCTGAAACATTGTATTAATGGTGCTCAGAGTTGATGCTTGGCAACGTTTATGACTTGGGAGTTTCAATAAATTGATAAAATGATTGATGTTGAAGTTGATCACAATTAGCTCAAAAACCTGCATAAAGATTATACTCTCCAAAATTGTGATTGTGTTCTTAAAAATCATGATGATTCAAATGGGCTTGAAGAGGGTTTATATAGAGATTTTAGGCTGATCGACGGTTGAGATTTATCCTGTGAAAGCAGATTGAACGGACAAGATAAATAGAGATGGAGTGAAGATGAAGAAACTCCTATTTTGAGGAGAAAAGAAAGAAGATAAAATAAATCAATTCTAGAGAAAATCAGTTTCCAAAAAGTAGTTGATTTTTTATTAAAAGAATGATTTTAAATTTTACAATTTTGAGGATAATTAAATGATTTTATTGATTTAAATCTCTTTTAGAATTCTTTTATTGATTAAAGCTCTTTTTTATTTTTGGAATTCTAAATTCCTCATGAAATTGTTTTTCTCTGATATTTGGAAGTTTTCAAAATTAAAATTGAATCCAAAATTCAATTTAGAAGAAAGCAGAATTAATTCTAAATTAAATGAAACTAGATAGGAATTAGCGAGAAAATGAAATTAATTTTTTTTTAATATTAACCATAACTTATATTAACTATAAAACCAACGAGAGTTTACATCAAATACATATTACAAAAAATTACATCTCCATTCGCCTGGAGGGTCTCGAAGATCAAAAAACTAATTGGTACCAAAAAGGTCAAAAGCACTATTATCAATGAAAAGATCCCATGTATTGTCTATCTATGAACCCTGAACTCTATCTATGAACCCATGCAGTCCATGGCATCTAGTGATCTTTCCATATGAGTTACAGGTGATCCTGAAGAATAAAATTGTGTGGGTTCTGGAAGTAAGCCTCCATTGGTAATGGCGGAAGGATGACAATGGGAGGAATGTATCTAGATTCACTTATGGGCACATGTATGTTTGTTTCCTAGGAAGCAGGTTGATACTATGGTGCAAACTCTGATCCTTCTGAATCAATGTTGTTGGTCTCTTGATCAACAGTTACTGGGTCTGCTACTTCTGCATTAATTTATTGAGCTGCTCCACCTATTGGTAAGTTCCCCTATGTTGCTACCCCTATTGTGTTCATCGACGCATCTACTTTGTCCTTCTAGCTCTTGATCTGTTGTAGCATCTGGGCAATTGTAACATCAAAGTCAAACTGTCCTTCAGCTTTGGTGGACATCTTATAGGTGATCTTTTCTTTATCCAACACTCCTTGGACTTTCCTAATGACCCTCAAGGCCTGGCGTTCTTTGACCTATAAAATGAATATCACCTGCAAAGAAATATTGAAATTTGTGAGTCTCCGTAGAGACTTAGTGAGAAATTTTCTCCTACCACTAAATATATCATCATTCCTACATTTCCATACATGCCATAGTATATAAAAGGAAAGAATATTCCAAAAAATGATGCAATTTTAATCCATACCTATCATAGAACCAGCAATAACATCCTGAATGTGGAAATTGGAGTTCAATTTTAGGCCAAATTGGTCCCACAAAGAAATGGCAAAGCGGCAGTCAAAAAAGATATGAAGCAAGGTCTCAAGCTCAGAGAAAAAGGAATAAGTGTTGGGTTCGCTAGAGGGCTTCCTAATAGGCAACCTATGCAGAAGGAAATGCCACATAAAATAGAGCACTTTAGGCTCAGCAGGAGAGTGCCAAAGCTTGTCAAGGTATTTACTCCAGATGTTGTGGTCCAAGGAAAGGTTCCATTTTCTATTTAGGTGATCAAGGATAGTGTATGTGCCTACAAGTAACTTGTAAACAACCTTGGTTTTAGTTTTCCCCACTGGAGTCCCATCAATCCATTTGATAAAATCCATTCTATCTAAGTCTACCATGATGTCTTTAGGCAGGCTAAGAATAGAGCAGGCATAGGGTATCCTACTCCAATAGAGTTCTATCCCTAATGATATTAGCAAGGTAGCTAATACTGGCAGCATTCCACTTTTTAGCAGAGCATCCCTGCAATTGTGCTAGAGGTTTGTTGCCCTTGAATAGGTTCCACCAGATGGACCTCTCTCTGCATACATTCTTCTCTTGGTCCAGTAGTCCAGTTCCTACCACTTTGTGTCTGACTTCCTCCCAACCTTTCCAAATGGATTGGAATATTTTCAATCTTGATACTACCACCTTGAATATCCTAGTCATGAGATCAATGAGTGGGAGGTTTTTCCATTGTTTGGAATGTGTTGGTGTGCCTATAATGATGTTGTGTCTCACAAGGATCTTCCAAGGCTCATTGCCTTGTGTGGCTTTGGAAATCCACTTAGTTGCCAGGGCTATCCCCTGCCATATGAGGTCCTTTAGACCTATACCCCCATGTGAAGTAGCCCCAGTGCACCAATCCCATTTGGCCACATGAGTCTTCTTGTTCCCTTTCCCATCAAACCACAAGTATTCTTTGATAGCTTTATGAATGAGGTTGGTCTGATAGTGACTGAATAGCCAGGGAGAGGAGTAATATATGGGGTATGCTTCCATGATATTTTGGCATACCTGTATCCTCCCTACCAAATAAAGGCACCTATTGTTCCACTTGTGGAGCTTCCCTTCATTTTTTCTCTTGACCCAGCCCCACATATTCCTGAGGTCCAGCTTGATAGAGAAGGGGATTCCTAGGTATCAGACCTGGTGTAGTGTTCCTCCCCATGAGAATATATGTTGCCTATACCAATCAAGAGGTGAGTCCTCCCGTCCTAGAAGGGTTGATTTAGGAATTGATACCTTGCTACCTGAGGCTACATAGAAAAACTCTAGCTTGTCCATGAGGTGCCTAAAGTTATTCTCTTCCATCCCAACCATCAGGGAGGTGTCATCTGCAAATTGAACATTGATCATCTCCTCATCATTTGGGAGTCTGACTCCCACCACCTTGGGAGATATGGAGTTATCTCTAAGGATGTAGAATAGAGAGTCCTCAACAATAACAAACAATGTTGGGGCCAATGGGCAACCTTGTCTGATAGACCTAGTTAAATTTATGAGTTCTAATCTCAATCCATTGACCTCTACCACCACAGTAGCCCCCTTCATGAGGGTAAGCACCATGTGGTTGAATTCCTTAGGGAAGCCCAGGGCTTCAAACATTGTGACAATAAACTACCATTCGATCTTATCATATTCCTTTTCATAGTCAATCAAGAGCATGCTGACCTATTGCCCAGACTCCCTTTCTGATTCCATAGTTTCCCAGCAAGTAATTAGATTCTCCAAAATGTATCTTCCTTTAATGAATCCAGTTTGAGTGGAGCCGATGGCCTTGGGGAGAATTTCAACCAATCTCCTTGCAAGAACCTTTTCTAGGATTTTTTAGGATACATTTAAGAGGGTGATGGGCTGCCAATTCTTGATCAAGGGCCTATCCCTATCCTTGGATAGTAGTTTGATGCAACCAGTGTTGATCTCTGTACCCAGGGAGCCTGTCTCAAATGCCTCCTCATACACCTGTAGAAGGTCTTTTCCAATCCATTTGAGGTTGTCACTATAGAACTCTATGGGTAGTACCTGGGCACGGGGCTTTATCATTGCTCATTTGCCCAATGGCCTCATTGATTTCCTCAACTATGACTAGTCTGCTTAACATTCTTGAGTCTTCCTTCTTAAGCAGGGTTGGGATGATATTCTTAGTCTGGGATCTCTTATCCACCATATATGCACCCTTGTCCTCAGAGGTAAACAATTGGGAATAGTATTTTGCAAAGGCTCTGAAGATCTCTTCCTAGGTCTTGAGGGCATTTCCATCATGGCTAATGCATTCTATTATATTCTTAGCCTCTTTGGCCTTGAGCAATTGGAAGAAAAATTTTGACCCTCTGTCACCTTCATTGATTCAGTTGGATCTAGCTCTTACCTTGGCCCCATTGATCTTGTGTTGCTGCATCTTTCTCAATGAGTCTCTGGCCCATACTTTCTTGAGCTTTGCTTCTTCATCTGATGGGTCCAATTGGATACAATGTTTTTCTTGACATACAATTTTTTGCAGCTCTGTTTCCACCCTCCTAGAATCCTTATTAGTTTTCCTCCCTATAACTTGAAACACTGTCCTCCAACTACTAACACATTGATTCCATCTGTTGATGGCACTCTGATGTTCAGCAACCTCTTGGTTAAAGCACCTAATTATGTGGGTGGCATGTTTGAAATCTTCACTTCTCATAAGGGAAGTGTTAAGGGAAAAATATCCTTCTCTCTTTCTAGGGGTAGGTGAATTACCCACCTGCAGGATAGAACACACAATGGGGTGGTGGTCTGAGAGGGAGTATGGGATCACTTTAACACTATCCCCATTAGCCTCCCTTTTGAAGCTGAAGAAGGATTTATTCACATATACTCTATCCAACCTGCAATATATCCTTCTATTCCCTTTTTGGAAGTTAGACCATATATGCCAGATGCCTTTGAACTCTTTATTCTACCCAGCTAGGGGGTCAAACAGCTTGATTTTGCTAGTCAATTTGTCCCAAAAGTACTTCTCACTGCCTTTCCACTCCATCTTGGATCCACCTCGTTTGTCTTGAGGAGATTCCAGCATGTTGAAGTCTCCTTCTATGACCCAAGGTATATCTTTTAAGTTACTCATCCACTCCCATAGTCTAGACCTCTTGTAGTGGTCATTAGGGGCATACACTAAAAACACACCAAATACCCCATTGTTATGAAAAATACTAACCTAGACAATTCTATTATAGGTGGAGTAGCCCTAGTCAGTTATCTTGTTGGCCCAATTGGGGTGGATAAGGATAGCACTACCTCCTTTTCCTTTCTGGTGATTAGTGTACACGCACCTAGCCTCATGCCAGATGCACCTCAGAGAAACATCCAATAAAAACCCTACAACCTTGATCTCTTGGAGCAGAAGGAAATCAAAGCCTTTCTGCATTCTACTAAACCTCTTAACAACATATTTCCTATCCCAAGACTCTAGTCCCCTCACATTCCAGGAAGCTAGTTTGAACTCCATGTCACCATTAGGGGTCTTCTTCGATAGGATCTTGGAAGCTCTTGAAGTAATTGGGGAGGTTCTTCTTTTGGATATTCAGGGGCTTAATGCTGGAGACATATTTGGGAGGCTTTCCTCTCTTCCTCTTGTTAATTATAGTCCCTCCTGCATCCTATGGGTCCACATTTTTACCCTCATGTATTGCAACCTCTAGGGGTTTTCTAAGTTTTTTTTTGGCATTGAATGAAAACTCAGGGGTATTCTTCCCTTCGAAGGCCATAATGGCCAAGTCCATTTCTCTAATCTCTTCATCTTCCCATACCCTATTCTCTCTATCCTCCTTAGGAGAGATGCACTTTTCTCCTCCATATAGGCTCTCCATGGGGCGGGGCATCACACCAACAGCTGCCTGACCCTCAGTTTTAGGGGCATGGATCACCATGATGGACACATTATTGAGTCTATCCTCTTTATCATAGGCTTCTCTGAGAGCATCTAGAGAGCCTGAGTGGTTGTCATTCAAGGGGTCTGATTAAGCAATGGATGGCCTCTTATCGGGGTCTATACCAGCTTCCCTATGGGTAGCCAAAGTATTTCTTCATTTGAGGGTCAAGATCTTCTTAATTTTATTGAGCACTATCTATTGGCCATTCAAGTTCTTGGGTCTACTCAATGAGTCATTGGGAACCGGACTGAATTCTAGGTCTTGAACCCGTGGGAGTTTGAGGTCATCAATGTTTGGGCATGGTTGGGGGGATGAAAGGGATCAATGTTAAAGGCTCTCTTAAGCACATCAAGCGATGCCATAATGGCTTTGGATGAGGCAGGGATATCAATGTTGAGGTTGCAAGAAGAAATGGTGTCTAGTGTAAATGAGGATTTGGTTATTTTGGGGTCCACTTTCTTGGCTTTAATCTTCTTTGGGGTCGATTTTTTTTTTCAACAGGAGACACTCATGTCTTAAGTGGCCTTCCCTTCTAAAAAGGAAGAAAGAGTTGAGCCCTCCTAGGAATGAGACCAGGAAATGAAACTATTGGTATTTTAGGTCAATTACTATTTCCCCCAAGAGCTCTATCCCGGGGTTGATCATAATAAGAATCCTATCGTCGGTATAGGGGAGGAGCATGTCTGTTTTTTCCACTCTGAGGATGGTACCAAAAGGTTCAAGCACCTACGGGATGAGGTTCCAGAGAAATGGCAGGATACTCCCCATAGTGATCCATCTAGGATAGGAGAGGGCTATGACTTCACTGTGGGCTACCTCAGGTGACCATTTTAGTGCCCTAAAGTTTGCGCTACCAATATTCCAGAATTATTTAGCCAGAATCTCTTTCTGGGAGTTAGGGTTTTTTAAAAAGATCAAGAATAATCCTTTCTAGACCATACGGAGGAATGAAAAGTAGTAGCCGAATTTATTCGCTCATATATTATGCATCCATTCATTAAGAAAGGATCTAGAGGGTAGTTTGTGGATGTCTTGGGTGGCAAGAAAAATTGCAAAATTTCTAAGATTATCCTTTTCTTTGTTAATAGTAATGGACATATGTGAATTTGGTTTGATAATACATACAGGGGAAGGACCAGATTTCTCACCTCCAGCATTGGCTCCTCCTCCATCCTTTTGTGCTCCTCCTCCATCCTTTGGTGTTCTCCTTCCATTGATCAGAAACATGGCTTCTTGCGGGATCTGCACTACCTCACTAAGCACTTCCTTGAATGACTTTCCATGCCCTTCTGTGTTCACTCCAGGAGAATGAGTGACCATCGGTACAAATGAAATTAAATTAACTTTGGGTTATTAATTTAATTGAGAAGAAATAATTAGCTAATTTAAATAATTGTTCATAATTATTTATGATAATTTAGAAATTGAATTTAATTAACTGATAAAGACCAATTAATTAAGGTGAAATTAATTAAATAAGATTGATTATTTAATTAATATTAAGAAATGATTAAGTGATGAAAAGATTAGGATATAACAGAATTAAGATGATTAATTAAATAATTATAGAACTATTTAATTAATACAGAATAATAAGTAGTTAAATGTGAACTCGCAAGTCTATCCATTTTTAGGTATCTATAGTAGTATTCAACTCAAACACATTACCTCTTGGCTTTGTACCTGGTGTGATCAAATTTCTTGTTTAACTTCTGATGGAACAATTCTCATCATTGAATTTCAAATGATAGCCCTTCTCTACAAGTTGTCCAACACTCAACAAGTTTTTCTTAAGTCCATCAACAAGTAGTACATCATCAGTATTAGTTTTACCATCAAAAGAAATCACCAAATCTGACTACACCACCATAATATTTAGGTAGCTGAAAAAAATTAATTTTATCACCATTCATATGATGTGAACAACCATTCTCTATGACCCATTCAGATTTCTTTTCAACATGAGAAAATAATGCTCTTTCTTCATGAATAGGCTCATCATCTTTAATATCCATAAATCCAATTTCATCATAATACATAGCATCATCATCAATAACACCTTCACTAGTATAGTAACATTCCTTATCCTTGGAATAACTAGATCTATGAAACATAGGTTTATGCTTAGGAACCCTTGTAGGACATCTATATACAAAATGACCAATCTTATTACATGAAAAACACTTTAGGGGTAACTTTCCTTCAAATTTTCCCTTACCTCTCTTTTATCTTCTTGCGATCAATGTCACAAGCTCATCTAGTTTCCTTTCCTCTTCCTCTATCTTTTCCTACTCATCAGCATATTCATGAAGCTCTTCATACCTGTTATCTTTTTTGGTTCTTGCAAGACTTGATAAAGTCTTTTTTTCATTGTGCACAGTTGCCTTGAATGCATATTCCACTTTAGGTAATGCATCTCACTGCTCCATAGCCTCAAAGGTAGTCAACTTAGCAATCAATACCTCTTTGTTGAAGTTCACTAACAAATGTATGATCTCTTTTATCACTTGCACTTTAGTTTTGTAGACAGGTGCCAAAGATCTGGGAATCTTTGTGATCACTTCATCTTCAATTTTTGTGCCTCTTGAGTTTCTAATTCCTGTAACTACCTCTGTAAGCCTCTGCACACATTCTCTGACGTTCTCATCATCTCACATTCTTAAACTCTTCATTTTAGTCTTTCAATTCTGCAAATTTTCCTGCTTTGTAAACTTATCTCCTTCATATAGTGCCTCTAGTCTTGTCCAGATTTTATGTGCAGAATCCAAGTCTTTAACCTGTATGAATTCACCCTTAGAGAGAGTGCTGATCAAAGTTGCTCTTGCTACCATATTAAAACTAAATAACTTCTTTTCACTTTGTTAACATTTTCTAATTCATCTTCAGGATTGATCTACTCATCCTTCTTTGTAATCATCCAATAATCAATTCCTAAGAAGAGTAGATGAGTTCTCATCTTGTTCTTCCAACTGTCAAGATTTTTAGGATTGAATTTTAGACTCTCCTTCCTATAGAATGTCATCTTTGGGATCACCTCAAGTTATTAAGCTTTCTCTCAGAGTACCACATGCTATAATACCAATTGTTAGCAATAATAGTCCACCAATAAAATTGAGAGGGGGGGTTAAGAAATTGTGTGCCATACAATTCAACTTTAAAACTTATAAACCAATTTATCAACAAAAATCTTAACAAATCAAAAGAAACACAATAACACATGTAATTTTTGTCGAGGAAACCCTGTTAAGGGAAAAAAAAACCCGGTGTGAATTAGCACCCACAAATAATGCACTGAAAGTATTGTATCCCTATTAAGAGATTTATCCATGTTAGGAGTTGATTATCACATACAGTGTACAGTCCATGTTAAAGGACAGACCCTGTTAGGAGTCAAAAAAAATAAGAAGCTCACTATCCAAGCTCACTGCCCAAATGAGAAGGTTAAATCCACCTTCAACGCTCACTATATAAAGTACAAATATAGAAGTATACAATAACCAATGAACTAACTGATAGCAACTTGCTTTTCCTAAAAATTTCTAATGAAATTCATTACAATCACTATCTTTTCTCTACATACAACACACTTTATAATCACAAGCTCAAAGCTTCCACATCATACTTCCACACTACCTCATCAAGAAACAACTCTCCTTTATACAAGTTACAACAAGCAATCAGGTTGGCCATTTAGGACTTCCCCAATGCATAAATAATTACATAAACTCTTGATAAGATACTACACATGGTACCTTAAACAGGTAAAAATCAATTACAACTCAAAAATTATACTCCAAGATCCATAATCCATGCTCTCCATCCTCTAAACATGTTACATCCCTAAATTCATCCATAAATAGATCTTTGCAAGATCACATGCCTTGGATGACATCACCAAGAACATATCGACCCAAGAATCACAAGTAACATTATCCAACATGTCTTCTACCACACCTTAAGCTCACAAATCATAACTCGTGCTCACATCCAAGTTATCCCAAAAACTCAGAGACCAACTCTGTAATAATTCTTTGTTACTGCTCTGTAACTAGTCTTCACCAAAACAAATGTAACTTTTGCCAATAGTAATATCAAACCAAGCAACATTGGATATAATATCTCTACTCATCCATGTATACAGCTCCGTGCTCACATGTTGTGAAAGTATGTATAGTGTCCATACACATCTGTTAGTCTTGCTTGTACCAATGATAACAAGTTCGTCTGAGACTCTTAATGAAACCAACTAAAATATATGTTGACATCAATGACAAAACATGACTGTCAACACCTCTAATAGAAACAATTCCAACAATACCGGTTTTGCAAAATAAAAGTGGCCCAATGATAAAAAATAATTTATCAAAGCATGGACATTAAAAAAAGAGTGTTATTTATATATTCAAGATCTTAATGATGGTTCATTCTTCCGCCTAATCTACCTAATCACTTCTTGACTTATTCTTGTCACTAACATTCTATTTGTTAGTCCTCACAGTCATCATGGTTTAGTACTCTAGTGCAACAAAAACAAATGCATCTTGCATTCAAAACATAATAGTGTTGGTTCCCAAATAAACATATTGGGAAGCACTAAAAGGATGTCAGGCTTTATCTTTGAACTCTCCAATTGACTTGGCCAACGCTTAGATAAATAATTTTATTAGAAACCCATAGCATTGGACTGCTTATTTTAGGATTGGACACCCTAAATGGTTGCTAATTAGATCATTCAGTCTTATTTAATTATCGACCAGGGACGTAAACTTAGAATGGCATCTGCAAAGTATATGCTTCAAAATCTCTTGATTCTCATGGCTAATCCTATGAAATTGAAATACATTAAGATTCAGGAAATCTATGCTAACTCAAGTATATGCACTTACTCTAGGAAAATAGTAATCACAGATAGGAACTTCTCTACCAGCCTATACTGCAGGAACAATCTAGTAGTTCTGTTACTAGTGGCTGCATGAACAACAAAGTTCTACTTACTTCTTAATAAACATGGAAATTATTTCTACTCTAACAAAGTAATTCACTCACCAAGTGCGCCCCCTTGGATGAGTGAACAGAAACACAATCAAGATAACAGAATTGAACTCAACTTGTGCATTCTATTCATTCATGGAAAATACACTTGGATAAATAAAATAGTATTACAACTATATCAGATTCTATTTAGAAATATTAACTAAATCAACTAACTCCAAAGAGTTACAATAGTCATCTTATTTAAAGGAAAACTACAACTACTCCCTAAATATAAGATCACTCCATTAATGAGGATCGTTATAGATACATAATGTCTCATAACATAAATATTAGTCATCGAGAATAAGTCTTCCCAGAATATAGTACGTGGTGGCTCTAGATCCGCACGTTGTATTTAATAGAAAATTGTATTGACTTGTTCCTCATGCGAAGATCTTGCAGCAATGCCTTAACTTACTTCAACCGCTTTATTGGAAAGCACTAAAAGGATGTCAGGCTTTATCTTTGAACTCTCTAATTGACTTGGCCAATGCTTAGATAAATAATTTTATTAGAAACCCATAGCATTGGACTGCTTATTTTAGGATTGGACACCCTAAATGGTTGCTAATTAGATCATTCAGTATTATTTAATTATCGACCAAGGACGTAAACTTAGAATGGAATTTGCAAAGTATATGCTTCAAAATCTCTTGATTCTCATGGCTAATCCTATGAAATTGAAATACATTAAGATTCAGGAAATCTATGCTAACTCAAGTAAATGCACTTACTCTAGGAAAATAGTAATCATATATAGGAACTTCTCTACCAGCCTATACTGTAGGAACAGTCTAGTAGTTCTGTTACTAGTGGCTGCATGAACAACAAAGTTCTACTTACTTCTTAATAAAAATGGAAATGATTTCTACTCTAACAAAGTAATTCACTCACCAAGTGCGCCCCCTTGGATGAGTGAACAGAAACACAATCAAGATAACAGAATTGAACTCAACTTGTGCATTCTATTCATTCATGGAAAATACACTTGGATAAATAAAATAGTATTAAAACTATATCAGATTCTATTCAAAAATATTAACTAAATCAACTAACTCCAAAGAGTTACAATAGTCATCTTATTTAAAGGAAAACTACAACTACTCCCTAAATATAAGATCACTCCATTAATGAGGATCGTTATAGATACATAATTTCTCATAATAGAAATATTAGTCATCGAGAATAAGTCTTCCTAGATCCGTGGTGGCTCTAGATCTGCACATTGTATTTAACAAAAAATTGTATTGACTTCTTCCTCATGCGAAGATCTTGTAGCAACGCCTTAACTTACTTCAACCGCTTGCTCAACTTTTTTGACCTGATGGCATCTTTGTAGCAATGGTTGGCTTTGAATTTTTTAGCATCACGATGTTGTCTTGAATACGCCATGACTGATCCCTAAAAAATAATTAATGCACACACAACCTCTAATACATACATATTTTCATCATTAATATTAGGAAAGAAGTGTTAAGTTCTAATTAATACTCTTGAAAGGCACATGGCTACAGGAAGGAAACTACCCACAAACATAGCATAGGAAATAGGATCATTCATTAGCATATAACTACTACATTTTATCATTTCCATCCATCAGTTTCAAGAAAATATACCATGTTCTTTTATCATCCACTTTCCTTCTTATGTCTTTACACATATACAATATACATATAAAACCGCAAGTCTAAGTATCTATTTTGCAAGTAAACTACTGAAAATAAAATAAAAATCACTTGAAAAGATGGCCATTTAAGAGGCTCGTCATTACCCCCAACTATCCTATTGCTGGTCCCCAGCACTCATGAAGTTGCAGATCCTGGCTCGTAGCCTCAGGTCACTGGCAATCTTTTCTCTTGACTCATCAACAACATAGTTGAAACACCCATGACTTTCCTAGAGTCTTTCCCACCTTTGCACTTCTTTATCCATGTCATGTTCTTCTGCACTTTTATTTACTGCTAACAAAGGTTGCAGGAGGATAGGCGGTTGGAACCTTAATGGAATCCAGTAATTAAGCAGTGTTTTACCCAACATTATATACCACGAGGCTCAATGAGTGGCAAAAGCTAGGTTCTGTGGAGAATGAGGTTCTTGAACCTTTAGATCATGTAACATCCTTACCCATCTATGCCTACAAGAAGTGATTTCAGCCTCAATATTCTATGATGAGTGTTGATCCCAGTCTGTATATGCTTGCTCTCTGACTGGGTAGACCTTGCTGGATCCACTTCAGTTCATAGTGACTGACATCCAATCAAGAAGAGTTCATCTAGAATGTTTTACTTCAAGCCTCATCAGCAAGGGTGTATCTATTTCACTATTTCTGTATGACAAAGCCTGATGTTCCCTTCTTATCTCATTCTGCATCCAAGACATCACTGCTCTTAACTAGACATCTCCCACATACAAAGTGAATTCTAGTCCCTGTCATCTGGTACAACAAGATTATGAAAATATAATTCACACAACAAATTTTTATAGACATGGGAGCTGAGTGAAATGCATTATAGAATTCAAGAGGTGTTGAAACAGAAGGATTCAATCCTTCTACAATCTTGGTTAATTTAAAATTAACAAATTTCTCCTTAAGGAATAGAGCATAGACTGGAGATGGTGACCTGCATGCCATAGCTTCAAGAATTAATTTGGTAATCTCCTTAACCCTTCTTTCCAACACTGCAATCTGGTCTATTTTCTATTCTAATTGATGAGCTTGCTAATGTTGGTAGAAAGTCTAGCACTCTTCCTAGTAGGGGTTTGGAAAGAGCATGGGGGATCTTTGCATTTCCTCATACTGGTGGACACCTCCTCTGTAGTTGATACAGGAGGTTCTTCTGGAATCACTTACTCATAAGAGGGCAAGGTTTCATCAACTGTGTTACTAACATTATCATTGTGTGGTTTTTGTTTTGGAGTTACTTCCTCTTATTCTAGGGTTTTACCCTTGTCTTTCTTGGAAGCAGACTTGGTTTTTATGGAAGGTGGGGTGTCAGGAATGACATGGGCTTCCTTGATTTTACCTCTCTTCCTATTAGAAATAGGAGTACTAATATTTCAATCTCTTTTCCTAGATTGGTTTGGTTTAAAGGAAGAGGCTTCTAGAAGGGCTTTTATTCTTTGAATTACTTTGCAAACTTCCACTATTGTGTTAACCCTTCTTCCTATACTCTGGCCTTTAGGGCCGACCACTCTAGGAACTACTTCATCCATTGCTAAGAATTCATCCCAAGTCCCAATCAATTGCTTATTTAATTCCCTTTACACAATTAATTTGATTAAACAATGATGGGAAACAGACTGATCTTTTCTTGATTGAATTAGAGAATCTTTTTTCACAATGTTATATAAAAAGCTAGGTAAATTTACCGGTCCGTTGTCATGGCGGAGGGCGATCAAGATCTTGAAATGCATCCCATGGAGATATTTGTAATGACCTTCATAGCTAAATTATGATATGATAAACATAGTTAGCTGCCTTTAATCCATGGGCAATGATATCCTTGAGGTGCCCTGCTTCTTGTCAATGTCTAACTGTGGCTCACCATGCAAGGTGAACTGTGCCCTAGCTGAGCGTAAATCAATGTCTTTAGACCATTTCTCTCCTCCATGTGGCATTCTTGTTACTTTCACCACAATGTCCTCTGTGAACTCAATTTTTAACCCTTTTACCATTGCAAACCCATTATTCAGAGTGTTTAAAAATTGCAGAGCAATTTCTTTATCAAAACCATTAAGGCTAAGACAGTAATCCAGCCACTCTTTCCTTTGAAACTTTTCATAGTTGGTTGGGTCTCCAAGTAGAACTATGTGACCTATCGGATCATGCCTCTGAAGATATCCTCCCATTGCTATTAACAAAAATTATTTTGCAGAAGATATATAGAAGCTAAAAAAATGGAAAATGTTATGGACTCAAGGTGTTGCAGACAAGAAAATTGGACTACAGAATATCATTTACTTCCAGGCAATTAAAAGTGTTTTTAATGAATGATATTTCATAAATACCTTCGCATGTGTTAAGTCCTACCACCATAAACACATCACAAAAATATCATCATTAATTGAACTTCATCTTTTAAAATCTTTTAATTACTTTCAAATCATGATGACACAATCATTGGATGACAGATGGTCTCACACATGATAGCGGTCATCTTGAAAAGACAAGAAATAAATTTCATTCTTTACATGCTAAGGTTGAAATTTGAAAACAAATATTAAATAATCCCTCCCCCCAAATAATTTTAAGGCATGGGTCCCACCAGACCATTGCATGAAAGAGTAAAAAAAATAAAGAACACTTAATCCTAATAAAAATGAATAAAATAATATACGAATGAAGGTATGTGTCACTAACCTGTGAAGTGTTGTAGGAAGAGTGTTCTGATATGTGACATGCACTGATGGAGTGATACAATGGTATGGAAAAACATGGTTGAGAGAGGAGGGGAGGTGGATTTTATTATGGAGAAATTATTCCACAGGAATTGAAATGTTTATTATGGAATCGTTGATAAAATTCAAGGATTAGTTGAAACCTAGGTGGAAGACCATGATGCTTATGCTACAGAAGTGATGTTGTCATTGCTTTGTTGGAACTGTTGTAGGAATTATTTGTGACTCGTGGGATTTTGATATATCTTGAGGCAATGCCCGTTGACAAGAAATTTGAATCGCATAGGATCAATGGTGGAAAGTTGAACTGGTCCATTGTCAAAAACTTAGATTATTTCATAAGATCCTAGCCACCGGGTCCGAAATTTTTCTAGGGTATGCTGATATCATGAGTTATAGAGAAGGGCCCAATCACCAATGGAAAATTTCTTATCCTTGATGAATATTTCATGCCACTTCTTCTACTGCTTCTTAATCAATTCGATATTATGAAGTGCAAACTTTCGATACTCATCCAATTCATTAAGCTGCAAGATCCTGTCTTCTTGTGCCCTGGTAAGGTTAATGTCTAATTCCAATGTTGTCTTGAGAGTCTTGTGCTGAAACTCAATAGGCATAGATGCATATTTGGCATAAACCAGTTCAAAAGGAGTAAAACCAGTTGTTGTTTTCCAAGTTGTTTAGTAAGCTCAAATGGCTCTAGGAAGGTGCGTAGCCTAGTCTTTCTTGTGAATAAAAACTATTTTGGTTAGGATTGCTTCAATCTTCATATTTTTTTATCTATGTCTTCCCATTGGCCTGAGGATGGTATAATGAATATTTACCATGCCTGACTATGTATTCATGCATCAACTCAACAATAAGATTAGAAGTAAATTGTGCACCTTGATCTGTTACTATCTCACAAGGTACACCAAACCTGGTAAAGATATATTCATATAGAAATTTGGCTACCTTATGATCTCTAGCATGCCGCATTGCTTTGGCTTCTACCCATTTTGTTTCATAACCAAAGCACACTAAGATATATGACTTACCATGAGAAGATGGCTCGATAGGTCCAATGAAATTGATACCCCATTTTTCAAATGGTGTCACCACCACCTGAGGCTACAAGAGAATTTTATCTGACTTGGTTGGGCATCCCATACACTGGCATCGATCACAGTGACTTGTATGCTTAGTTGTATGCTTATGTAGGGTAGGCCAATAGTATCATGTTGTCAAGATCTTGTATTCTATCCTTTTTCTTGAAAAATGGCTACCACATGGCCCATCATGACAAGCCTGAAGGATGTCATAAGTCTCATCTTCACAAACACATCTTCTAGTGACCTGATCAGGACCTATGTAGAACATAAATCCTGAGATCCATGAAAATTTGAAGCTTTTCTCAACCAGAAGTCTACATTCTCTAGACTATAAATGAGGTGGTGTCCTTCCTATAGTAAGGTAGTTGGCGATGTCATCATACCATGGATTGTAAGTGTCAACATAGAATAGGTGCTCATCAAGGAAGTTGTCATCAATTGCTGCAAGATTGTATAGAACTTGTAATCTAGATAAGAAATCAGCCACCACATTAGCTTTACCTAGTTTATCAATGATTGTTATAGAAAACTCCCGCATGGGGAGTAACCATCTTGCTAACCTACTAGAGATGGCAGGCTTGTTCATTAAGTATTTGATTGTTGAATGATTAGTGTATACAAATACTTCATAACCAGTAATGTAATGTCTGAAATCATTAAGTGCATAGAATACTGCTAGCAATTCCTTTTCAGTAATAGTATAGTTTAGTTTAGCACCTTGTAGGTTTTTACTAATATAATAAATAGCATGCTCAAATGGCCTTCCTTTTTTCCTAGCACTGCTCCAATGGAATATTCAGATGCATCAGTGTGAATATGAAAGGGAAGCTTCCAGTCAGATCCTCTAAGGATAGGTGTCTTTGTTAGAACATCTTTTAGTTTTTGAAATAACAGTTCACAGTCAGTTGTCCATTCAACCTCAGTTTTTTTCTTCAATAGGGTGTACAATGGGGCTGCAAGTTGGCTAAAGTCCTTAATGAATCTCCTGTAGTAACCGGCATGACCAAGAAAAATCATGACATCCTTCTACTTTACTGGAGTAGGAAGTGTAGTTATGACTGTAATCTTTGCAGGATCAACCTAGATGCCAAAGGATGAAAGGTAATGTCCTAATACAACTCCCTCTTCCATCATCATGTAGCACTTCTCACTATTAAGGGAGAGGTTACATTCGTGACATCTTTTAAGAACTTTCTCCAAGTTAGCATGAGCCTCCTCAAATGTAGTTCCATATGCAGTGAAGTCATCCATGTATATTTCAACACAGTCAACAGAAATGTGACATAAAATATTGATTACCGCCCACTGAAAAGTATTAGGTGCATTGCACAATCTAAATGGCAAGATAGAATAAGCAAATCTTCCCCATGGACAAGTGAGCATTGTCTTATCCTGATCTTTAGGTGATATCTGGATTTGGTTGTAGCCTCTAAAGCCATCTAGAAATGAGAAATACTTTTTACAAGCAAGGTTGTCAAGTACTTGGTCAATGAAAGGTAATGGAAAGTGATCTTTCTTAGTGGCTTTGTTGAGCTCCCTATATTCCACACAAACTATCCATTTCCCCCCTTTTTAGAACAATTACTAAAGGAGAAACCTACTGGGTGTCAGAAATAGGATATATAAAGCTAGCTTTAAGGAGTTTTTGTAACTTAGTCTTCACTATATCTCTCAGAGAAGGGTTAATTCTTCTTTGGGCTTGTCTAACTGGTCTGGACTTAGGAGTAATGTAAATATAATGGGTACAAATATTTTGGTCCAACCCCTTCATATCAGTGTAGTCCCATGCAAAGGCTTGCTTACTATCTTTCAAAATTTGGAGAAGACTAGCCATCTGAGATTTGGTGAGGTTCTTATTGACATTCAACTCTTTACCTAAGGAAATTTCTACTATTTTGAATTTATCTAGCATCATAAATTTTGCAAATGAGGGTGACTTAATCTCATGTGGTAATAAGGTATGAAGGTAATCATGTGCTTCCAGAAACTTAGGTGAGTTTTGCTTGGGCAGTATGGTTTGGAGGGAATAGTTAGGGACATGACAAGAGGATGCATCAGAGCCATACTGATTAGTAAGAATTTCCAATAGTGTGTCATCTTCTTCTTGTGAGACCATAAATGGATCTCTTCCAATAACCATGAGTTGTTGTACAAAATTTTCTTCAAGGGTAGCATCACCTAGGTCTGGCCAAATAACTTGGTCAAGTTCAGCTTGGGGTTTGGCTAGAGAATACAGAGTTAGTTTTTTGGTATGGATCCCATCAAATATTGTCATTTTTCTTGAGTGACATGCAATGCAAGCATCTGTTGTGGCTAACCAAGGTCTTCCCAAGATTAATGGATATCCTCTTAGTGTGGCTTTGGGGGACATGATTATGAAATATGATGGGTAATCCAAGGAATCAAGTGTGACAACAATGTCCTCTACCATGCCATCTGGCTTAACTGTAGAATTATCAGCTAACTAGAGTATTGTAGGTGTTTCCCTTAAACCAATGATGCTAAGTCTTAACAAAACTTCCATAGTCATCACATTGATGGATGCTCCTAAATCAATCAAGACATTTTGTATTTGTATACCATAATATGAATGGTAACCACTGGGCTTCCTGGATTAGAGTATTTAGGCATCAAGACTTAACTGAGCATGAGATTAGAAAGTTGCTCAAGGACATGGAAAATGTCATGATCTTTCTTCTTTCTACCAGGGTGCTTGATAAAAGATTCCTTGATTGCTTTATTATAAATGGGAATTTCTTTGAGGGCATCTAATAAAGGTATTTGGATATTCATTTGCTTAAGTTGGTCAATCAAATCAACTGCAATAGGATTCTCTTTTGAGGGTGTTGATTGAACCAATATTTGTGGATCTTTGTGGATAAGGTGGATTTTTCAAAACTAGAGTAGATTGTAGAATAGGTGGAGTAGCAGTGGTTTGGTTCTCAGGTATTTCATCAGCATCAGAAACTTCAGTTATTATAGGCTCCTTATGTGCAAGCAATGTAGTTCCTAATCTTAAGTAGATATCATTCACTTGCAAAGAATAAGCTTTTTGCTTGTTATTAGGATTTGGAGTTGGTTGTGCAGGTAGTTGTGTTGGCTTCTGAGGATTATTATTGGCTCCAGGAGGTGGAGGCATAATAGCTTGCTACTGAGGTGGAGGTATAATAGCTTGTTGCTGAGGTGGAGGCATAATAGCTTATTGTAGATTAGGCTGATTGGGTCCCCACTAAGGTTGTTGTTTCCAATTACCATGTGGTTTCCATTGGTTATTGTGTTGTGGCTACTGATATTGGTTAAATTATTGTTGGTATGGTTTAAATGGAGGTTGTTGCTAATAGTTTTGGTTATACTATGGTTTTTGGTTAGACCAATTATAATTCCAATTCTCTCCTTGAGGGCTAGAATTCTAAGGGTTTTGGTTTTTCCATTGACTACTATTATTATAACCAAAACTATTTAGAGGTCTTGAGGCATACCTTGTCTTTGAGCCCATGGTTGCCTTTGAGCCATGTAGAAAACCTCTCCATTCTCCTCATCTATAGCTTTAAATTTGGTAGGCATTAAATTAGTGTCCACAAATGCAACTATTTTGCACTTACAGCTTCTTTTCTTCTCTCTGCAGTGAGATCAAAATTTAGCCAACATAGCTTCTACATCCTCCTTCTTCCTTCATGCTTGCATGTTGTCCATCTGAGTGGAAACATCATTGATTATGTCCTGCTTGAAGTCAAACAGAAGATTGGACAACTCCATCTTAGATACTCCCAAACCATTGGACTTATGAGGCAAATCTCTTATTCCTCTTCCTTTCTTCACGATAGCCCTTGAATAGTTCAGACATATATTATTTATGTCAGTCCACTTCTTCTGAGTGATGTCTCCGCCTGCCATAAGGTCAAAGGCCTCAATGCTTCCATCATTTACACCTTTTAGGAAAAGATGTTTTTGTGACTCCTCATTCAACTCATGTTGAGTGTTGCGCTACAGGTTAAACATAAACCTTGAGACATAGTCTTCCAAGGTCTCATCCTCCTTTTGTGACATTTTGAAAATTTCATCTCCCTTCAAATCTCAACCCCTACAGTTTTTTTTGTATTTAGAAAGGAACATATTTCTCATTGCATCCCAATCCGCTATAGCATTGGCACCCAACCCCATGAACCATCTTAAAGCAGCCTCCTTAAGAGTAGATGGGAAAAATTTCATCTTATGGGTGTTAGTTGTGTAATAATAACTCCTACATAGGATATCAAACTCAAAAAGGAAGGTTTTAGGGTCTTCACTGATGAGGCCATAACATTTGGGAAGTGCAAAGGTAGGTATGTTTTTTAGATTATGATTACCATGCTAAGGAGAAATGGGGAAAGGAAAGGTAGAATGAGCCATCCTTGGAGAAGGACGTGGGTATTGTGGTTGATAGATAAAAAGAGCTAATAGGTTGTCTTGATACTCAACTTCATTAAAAAGGTCATGCAAATGTAGTTATCCTTCAAAAGACGATGGCGAAGATATTTATCCTTGGGCATCAACAAATGGGTTTTCTTCTTCTTCACTCTCAAATCGAGGTTCCTTTGGATTAGGATTAAAAATATCAAATGGTTCAACCTGGTTAATGCGAGGAAGGAATCTCCCAGGAGGGTCTCTTCTTCTATGCATAAAATTATTACTTGAAACTCGGTCCTAAATTATGAAAACTAGGAACATGAACACCAAAGTAAGTTTGAACTAACACCATCCCTAGAAACGACGCCAAGAATGCTTTGCTAAATAATTGTCTTAGAAACCCATAGCATTGGACTGCTTATTTCAATATTGGACACCCTAAATGGTTTCTAATTAGATCATTCAGTCTCATTTAATTATCGACCAGGGACATAAACTTGGAATGGCATCTACAAAGTATATGCTTCAAACTCTCTTGATTCTCATGGCTAATCCTATGAAATTGAAATGCATTAAGCTTCAATAAATCTATGCTAACTCAAGTAAATGTGCTTACTCTAGGAAAATAGTAATCATGAATAGAAACTTCTCTACCCACCTATGCTACAGGAACAACATACTTCTACTTACTTCTTAATAAACATGGAAATGATTTCTACTCTAACAAAGTAATTCACTCAACAAGTGCCCCCCTTGGACGAGTGAACAGAAACACAATCAAGATAACAAAATTGAACTCAACTTGTGCATTCTATTCATTCATGGAAAATACACTTGGATAAATAAAATAGTATTACAACTATATCAACTTCTATTCTGAAATATCAACTAACTCAACTAATTCCAAAGAGTTACAATAGTTGTCTTACTTAAAGGAAACCTACAACTACTCCCTAAATCTAAGATCACTCCATTAATGAGGATTGTTATAGATACATAATGTCTCATAACAAAAATATCAGTCTTCAAGAATAAGTATTCTCAGAATATAGTACGTGGTGGATCTAGATCGATGTGTTGTATTTAACAAAAAACCGTATTGACTTGTTCCTCATGAGAAGATCTTGCAGCAACACCTTAACTTAATTCAACCACTCTCTCAACTTCTTTGACATGATGGTGTCTTTGCAGCAATGACTAGATTTGACTTCTTCAGCATCACGATGTTGATCTTGAATACGCCATGATTGATCCCTGCAAAATGATTAATGCACATACAACCTCCGATACATACATATTCTCATCATTAATATTAGAAAAGAAGTGTTAAGTTCTAATTAATACTCTTTCAAGGCACGTGGCTACAGGAAGGAAACTACCCACAAACATAGCATAGGAAATAGGATCGTTCATTAGCATATAACTACTGCATTTTATCATTTCCATCCATCAATTTCAAGAAAATATACCATGTTCTTTTATCATCCACTTTCCTACTTATGTCTTTACACATATAAAATATACATATAAAAGCACAAGTCTAAGTATATGTTTTGCAAGTAAACTGTTGAAAAAAAATTAAAATCACTTGAAAAGATGGCCATTTAAGAGGCTCATCAGTCAACTAAAAGAATAAAACCAAGATGTGGTTATAATCCTCTGCTCTTTAGGCTCTGCAAAACCTGGGTGGGTAAACCCCTTCTCTAATTTCTTCCTAAATAAGAGTATTTTGTAGCATATTCAACTTTAAAGTCCTTTAAAAATCTCTAATTCCAAAGTGGCAATACTTAGAATATGAAAGCAAGAACTCCTTACTACCTATTGAAGTAATCTAATTTGTTTGTTCCTCCAATATACCTCTACTAAATGAAAATAAAGTAAAAATAATTATCAGTTTTGGACATTACTTGCTCCTTTCAATAGGCATAGATGAGTAGCTTATCCAATTTGGGTGCAGAGTCAATTTTGTTGAACCCTTCACGTACTTCTCTGATATACAAAACTCCAAAGGCTAATAAGTGTCATCAATCACCCAATCCTATTGTATAGTCGGAAAATGGAAGCACTTCCATTGTAGACATGTTTATCCTTCTGAGTAACTGGTTTGGGGTCATGACAAGTGCCTTGAATGGGTTCCTGATCTTAACATGGCTTCCCCCCTATTCTTTCCCTCTTTCCACTCTTGTTTAGCCTGATTTCTACATTTTGAACTGCAGATTGGTGATTCTGGTCTTTAGGGTTAGGGTCAACCTTTTAGTTCTATGTCGACCTCAACCCTGACCTAGGTCAAGGTCAACCTCAACCTCAACCTTGACCCAAGGTTCAGATCCCAGGGTCTTAGAGTTTTTGGAGGTCGGCCTTTGCAAAAAGTATTTCCCGCTTTCGGGTCGGCTGTTTCGGGTTCTGAAGCATTGATTCCTAAATTGTATTTAATATAGGTCCTCTCCTAGGGTTAAAGGCTTTAATGGGAATTTAATCCTCCTATGTAGGCCTCCTTAGAAGATTGTGCCCTAATTTCATATAAAAGGGAAGCTTTCTCTCTCATTTTCTCTAAAAAAGTGATACTAAGTCCTCTATTGAAGCCTATGCATCCTTGAACAATTGAGAAACATCATCAAGCAAGCAATCAAGTAATATTTCAAGCAAGCATTCATCCATTCAAGTATCCATTTTCATGAAGGAGATCCATTGGAGGCCATTGAAGGATTGAAGCTACATAGTGCCCTTTTGGTGATCTCTCCATCCACCTTCTTCCAAGCCTATTCCAAATTCAAGAACCCATTCAAGACTTGGTGTCAGAGATCTACAAGCAAGAGATTGAAGACATCCTACCTTTCTACATTCCATATTTTGAGGCATACTTGTGGATTCAAGGATTTGAATCTGCCACAAGGACTTTCTCAAGCAAGGTGAATTTATGCATTTACTTTGTCCATTCTGTAATTTCAATTACATATATTTAAGGTTAATTCCAAAACTGGGGTTTGACCAAGGCAAACCCCTCCCCCACAACAAACAATCCCCTTTTTCTTCTAGGTACAGGTTCAGAACAGTTGATTTGAGACCAGATCTAGATACCCTTTTCGGCTTTCTTTTGAATGGTGCGAACAATTTTTTTGTCAGACCTGTCCAGGTCAGGGTCGACATTATTGGGTTAGGGTTGACATTTATGGGTCAAGGTCAACCTATTTCATAAGACAACATCGGAATGGAAAAATATTTTTGGGTTTTGTCCATCTCTGCGTTCTGCTTCAAGATCAACTGTCAGGTTTTCCAGAAACAGTCTACAGACCTCAAAAAACAACATTCTTTGATGTACAATATTTCAAGGTTAGTTCATTTCTCCCATTCCTTCAATCACTATCATATATCATTTCTATATAGATAATTAACAAAATTTAAGGTATCTCCTTTTTTATTCTCCTTTCCAAATAGTTGATTCATTTGTGCATTAGCCCTTCCTTGGGGTTGATCAACTTGGATCTCCCATTTGTGCATTTGGGGATAAAAGAGGAACATCTTATCTTCTCCCTAATCACAATTTCAATACACAATCAATACAATTCAATTAAATATAAATTAAAGTAAAGGAAATCAACAATTAACAATCAAACTACATCACTCCATGATTCCATCCTTTACATTTTGGTAACGACATCTAAAAAATATACGTTACATTTTGGTGAACCCGCAATAAACAACTCTTTCTTTTTGGTGTTAGATTTACATTTTTTATGCTAGATCTTTCATTTTCTTTCAAATTTCATTTAAATTCCATTGATCAAAATTTTGTGTTAGTTCATTTGCAGTGTATTGGTGTATGAGCTTTACCACATCTAGTCCTACTTATAGTATCCCAGATAGAAGAAGCCGTAGACTTATGGGTTCCTTTGATCCTAAGTCTTCCTCTCCATTCCTTAGGATCCCAAATGATAATTTGATAACTCATGATTCCAATCCTTCTATGGAGCATAACTCTTCTCACTCATCTCATGATGAAGATGACGCTTTAAGAGTTCCTCCTGAACAAGTGCAAAACCTTTCAACCGAACTTGATAAAATGGGAAATTGGCTTATCCAAGAAAACCATAATCAAGATTCTATCCAAGCTATAGAGGCTCTTAAGAAAGTTCTCTGTGATAATGATCAAGGTATTAATTTATTGTGTAGTATTACTCATCTTGTGAATTTTAATGTTAAACCTTTAGCTCAATAAGCTCAAGAGTTAGGGGTCACACCTATTATCACTAGTGTAGGACCTTGTTTTGTTCCTCTACCTAGTATTCCTACTTATACTCCTCCTTTGATAACAACTTCTCTCCCAAGCGCACCTATTCCTGTGAGTGCTCCACCGGTATCTTTACCTACCTCACAACCTTCATATCATAGT
>MU227610.1:1359279-1399777 GCA_018584345.1 Thuja plicata | reverse complement strand
TTCAAGGATTCGAATCCGCCACAAGGACTTTTTCAAGCAAGGTGAATTTATGCATTTACTTTGTCCATTTCTACAATTTCAATTACATATATTTGAGGTTAATTCCAAAACCGGGGTTTGACCAAGGAAAACCCCTTCCCCACAACAAACAATCCCCTTTTGCTTCTAGGTACATGTTCAGAATAGTTGATTTGAGACTAGATTTAGATACCCTTTTCGGCTTTCTTTCGAACTGCATGAACAGATTTTCTGTCGGACCTGTGCAGGTTAGGGTCAACATTATTGGGTCAGGGTTGACATTTGTGGGTCAAGGTTGACCTTTTTCATAAGAAAACATCAGAATGGAAAAATATTTCTGGTTTTTGTTCGTCTTTGCATTTCAGGTTCAGGATCAACTATCAGTTTTTCCAGAAACAGTCTACAGACCTCAAAAAATAGCATTCTTTGATCTGCAATATTTCAAGGTTAGTGCATTTCTCCCATTCCTTCAATCACTATCATATATCATTTCTATATAGATAGTTAATAGAATTTAAGGTATCTCCTTTGTTATTCTCCTTTCCAAATAGTTGATTCATTTGTGCATTAGCCCTTCCTTGGGGTTGATCAACTTGGATCTCCCATTTGTGCATTTGGGAATAAAAGAGGAACATCTTATCTTCTCCCTAATCACAATTGCAATACACAATCAATACAATTCAATTAAATATAAAGTAAAGTAAAGGAAATCAACATTTAATAATCAAACTACATCACTCCATGATTCCATCCTTTACATTTTGGTAAAGACATCTAAAAAATATATGTTACACTTATTAATGTGAATAAATTTAACTCATGATATTAATAAATTTGATTGTATTTAATCCTCACAAGGAACCAGCTAGATAGGAAGCAACGTGACAACAATTTGCAATTTCTTTCTATTTCTTAAATCAATATTATAGAATTGCAATCTAATCACAGAAATTTTAAAGGCGACAATCACTCTTTGAACTGATTATAACAGAGACTGAATTCAGAAAATAGATGGTATCTTAATTGGACAAGAAAACAAGGTATATTTTATTGATATGAAAAAAATAAGTACAATCAGAGATTTTTTTGTTAGTCAAAGCTAAATTTATATCCTAGACGGTTATGGTTTTCCCTCCAAAATTAGGGGAGGCAAGAAGCTTCCAACCATTTGCATTCTATGATGCTTCACCTAGAAAAAACCTAATCAACCAAAAGAAAGCATAAATTTACAAACATAACCAAAAAAAACAAATAAAAGACAAAAGAAAATTGCATGTAGAATAGTATGTAAATATATGTTTATCTTATGATCTCATTGTAGATCCCAAATATTCTTTAACCCATTTTGAAATTTGCACCAGTGAAGGCCATTGAAAATGTAGGATGTCTGGCAGGATAAGGAGATGATCCCTCCATCTTTTCCTAAAAATATCTCGAGCCTCATTAATGAACTTTGAAAATTTGTCATCAAGGACGACAAATATATCAAGGAAAATATTAAATTTTTCTATAGAGAAATTCTTGTCTTCTTTCAAATGTTCAATAATCTGGGTGACCATGCTCTGATTTTCTCTTCCATTCCTCAAAGCTTTTGACACATCCTTCCTTATCTACAAATTTAGGAATTGTCTAGTGCCTAATTATATTAAAGGATGACACTTTCTCCTTGATCTTACCCTCATGAGTAATATAGTATATTTCCTCAAACTTGGAATCCATGATTTCTTTAGTTTCCTTGATGCTAGGAGGAGCATCAGGATCTCGATGTATCACATCAAAAATGCGGGTTACCTGAAAATAAGATGGTCTCCATCTCCTAGCCAGATCTTACAGCAGTGGTTTATTTTTTCTAAAGCTATTGGACATTTCATTCAATGGGCAATAACCCTCATAAACATCAAAACACTTGCCAATAACAAGCTTCACCCAAAAAGAAAGCATTTGTTCTAGAGTAGCAAACAAGTGCACCGGGATCTTTTACTTAATTATGGAAGATATTATCTCATCCATGTCCCCCTAGGACTTATCTTGGTTGTCATTAGAGGATACACCTTAGGCACCACCATGAACTACAAGGGCCTGGGACTATTTAGCATCTTTTAAATTCTGAATTTCGCCCTCTTGTTCTGCTACTTTGAGGTATAACTCATTTATCACCTTATTCAGTTCCATCTACCTATCCATGGATCATTTTAATTCATTCTTCATATATTTAATTTGATCCTTATTAAACATTTCCCTATGTACTACCTCACTTGCAAAGATAAGTGGATTTGTGATAGCCATAGTTTGTACAATAGAGGACCCATTAGTACCTTTAGAAAAAATCAATCAATTTTGGCTTATAGGCTCCTTTAAATCTTACCCATGTAGGAAATGTTTCTATTTTAGGGTTATACCCTAATCAAATGATCTTATCATCAGTGTCAAACTCCATCACAAAATTTGGATCATCATGCCTTTTAACTTGATCCAACATAAAAAATTCCTTTAAAGTGAGGCCATGAACTAAGAACATGTCACTCTTCCTCAACATTTATCTAGCCTGTTCCATTGTTTGATCCACATTGTCCAAGTTTAACTCTCTCAGGAGTTGACTCACCACTTCCTCCTGCTTAGATTCTTCTATCCCCATTAATTGAGTTTGCTTTTTTTCTTCAAAATATTTCATCTTCATTTGAATCTAGAAATATTTAAACTCTTGGCAATTGATGAAGTCATCCTTTTCAATAAACCTGGCAGAAATAACTTATCATTCATCCCCAACAATTGTAGGGTTATCATCCCCATGTAATTGTGCCTTATAGCTATGCAATTCCTCTTGGTAGACTGAAGGTGCAGAAGATGGACCTACCTCTTTAGCTCGCTTCATGTCCCTCAAGGTAGAAGCAATCCCATCAGTATCACCCCTTACTTCTATTAACTCACACTGAATACCTGAGAAGGTACCTTGTCAACTTTGGACTTCTTTGGCATAGGGGAATTAGAGTCTGTATCTACAATGATCACTTTTCTAGACCTTTTGGGAGGAGGTTTAACCTTTATATTCGATGTATCCTGACTCTTTCCCTATAGTTTCTCAAAATCCTAGATACATAATTCCATTTTGAAAACCTCATTACCTTCTTCACTATGGAATTTAGGTAATCCCTTCAGGGTCATGTCCTTCTCCATTTCCACTAGGATCTTCACCTTATCCCATCTTTACTAAACCTAAGACATATCCTAAAAATGCCTTGCAATATCCTCCAGAAAATTAAGAGCATGCATGTAATCCTTTATTATAGACCTAATGTGGTTTTCAAGATCACAGTCCCTCGATTTTATACTGTCCATACGATAGGATTGAAAAATTTCTTGCAACTGCTCCAAAGTCCTAGAACCTATGGAGAACCCTGCAAATCTAGTCACATTTAGCAAGAAAGTTCCCTTTTTCCTTAGGGCATTAAATTCCTTTTCAAACCATAGAAGCTTCCACATAAATTTAATGAATGCCAACCTTTTTGACACAAAAAGTGGAAGCTTGTGAGGGGCTTTTCTATGCCCATACACTCTAAAAATAGTATAACTAGCCGTGCAAATCCAATCTCCAAAACTATGCGTGAAACCCTCCTCAAGTTTAGTATCTTTAGGTCTCAGAATCTCCCTGATCTTAGGAGGAATTCTTACAATACTTCCTCCTACTACTCTGATAACCCACACCATAAACCTATCATGGAAACTCTAATAATCAACATCTTTACTATGTTTTTCCTACACTCTACACCATAACTAAATTGATTAGCCAGTCCCATGACCGTCCGTAGTAGTTAGGTTTAATGAATGATTGAAAATGGTCATGTTCTGGAACAAGAGGAGATGGCAAAGTAGATAATAATGCTTGCATTTCTTGGCCATCTTCCACTCAACTATCTCTTTATAAAGAATACATTCCACCTTAGAAGCAATGTCAAATTCTTGTGAAAGATGTAAATGTTGTGTCTTCATGGCCATGTACATGAGGTCAATTGGTATCCTCAACTTATGATATTCTCCCAAGATTTCCCCCAGCTTCAGTAGGTCCTTTGGAAGAAATACATGAAATCACTAGTTGAGAAAGGGGCTTTACCACCCAACTAAATCAATTTATTGTCAAGACCTCTACACATAAAGAAAGTTGCTTCTCTTGAACCAATGCCCTTAACCATCCTTTCATAATCTATAGGAAACTGCTCTCTATCTATCTTGGCAATAACATGAAGGTCCAACCCAAAATATTCTTGTATCATGCTTTTAGAAATGACCAAGAGTGGGCTCCCGTCTATTTTCTCACCATCCTAGTTTTCAGTGTGTAATGTGTCACTACCATGGGCTAGGATAACAGAGTCTCCACATCATATCCACACATCTGATAATAAACCCTTGTTGTCAATATCTTGCAACAGGGGCAATATTTTTAATAATGTGTACTGAGGCAGGCGAATCACAGTATCACCCACAATCACTTCCTTTTTCTTCCTAGACATTTTACAAATAAAAAGAAAAGAAAACTTTGAAAAATCCACTCACTTCCTTAGGTGCCTCTTCCAACTTGTCAAGATTTGAAACCTTGTTTAGCTCATTGATTCTACTATTTCACCTTGATTTGGTCTCCATCAAGAACAAATGCGGAATTCTTCAGCTAAACACCTTAAAACACTCACACAAGAAGAGTCACTTTACTTAATGAGCCACCACCTCACCAGTTAGAAGTACTGTATGTTTCCTGAGGAAGCATAATACTTCTCTATTTTGCAAAAATTCAAACCGTCTTTTGTGAAATAGCGATGGACACTATTTTGCAACCCCTTTAATATGTTTCTTTGAGAAATAGTGATGAACGCTATTTCACAACCTCTTGATGTATCATTTTGCAAAATAGCGATGAACTTCATTTCACCATTTCCTTCAAGTCCGTAACTATACCACCTGTGAGATTTTGTATTAAAATAACAACACTTCAATATTCCAAGGTTATATCTTCAAAATCGGTCCCAATAGTGGCTTTATTTGGGGATGAGGTATCTCTCAGATACCTGGAATAATCCATGAAACATCTCTAGGAAAGAAGACGCTTCTACAACAACATGAACACAACAAAACAAAGCACAAAGAACAAACTATAGCACATGAGAGTACACTCTCCAAATTCAAGAGAAAAAAATTCTTTAGAAACTCCTCATGCATGGGAAACTCATGAATCTCTCCTGAAGTGTTCTATAAATGATATGATTTCTCACCTCATTTTCTCAAAATCACATACGATCCATCCCACAAGGATTCAAACTTCCTGTGTTTTCCCTTGTTCTAATCTTTTTCATTCCATTTCAGTACCCATTCTCCTTCACAAAAGGCTCTATCAATGGCCCTTTTATCATGCAAATCATTATTTCTTTTGTATTTTTTCATTATTCTTTTATGCCCTTCTTCTGCTTTCGTCCAATTCAACTAACTACTCCAATTTGTCACCTGTGAAATTTACCTCATCAATATCTTCCTCCATAATAAATTTATAAATAGGTAGCATATTATTCAGTGGTAATCTCTCCCTTTTCCCATACACCAAATCAAAGGGAGAGAAACTAATGGATTTCTTTATTGTTATCCTGTCAGCCCATATTACCAATGATAATTTGGAATCCCTTGCCCTTTTATTATTTAATAACATCTTCTTGATGATCTTCAATATATTTTTATTACTCGACTCGGCCTGCCCATTGCCCTATGGGTGATACAAGGATGCATAAGAAATCACAATTCCATAGTTATCACAAAAATCTACAAACTCTTTAGATCTAAAACACATTCCGTTATTAGCAATCACTTTACAGGGAACTCCAAATCTCGTTAACATGTTATCCATAAAAACATTCATCGCCACCTTGCTAGTGGCCTGCCTAGTGGGTATGGCTTCCACCCATTTAGTAAAATAGTTAGTGGCTATTAAAATCCACCTGTGTCCACCATGCCAAATCTGGGACAAAATTTCAGGGTGCACAACGTTCTAGGCATTCCGCACCGAAGTATTTTGTCCTAGATTGGGCCTAGAGCTCGATATCAGGGTTTTTAATGTATTTCTTCTCTGATGGTCAGTCTATCTTAGTTTTGAATCCTAAAATTAGGGTTAAAGTATATAAACCCTATATATCTCTTCATTTTTCTCCATCAATCATACACAAACAATTATAAGACACTCATTGTGATCTAAGAGCAATCAAGTCTTCAAGCAGCCAAGGTCATTCAAGATATCATCCATTATTCTTCAATAAAATGAAGGTAATCTTCTTCATGTTTGAGAAATATTTTCTATCCCATGGTGATGTCTTATTGAAGCTTTCAAACTAGAAAAGATGATCTCTCTATCTCCATCATTCATCTCTCTCCTTGCAAGTGCAATCAAACAATTCAAACAAATCAAGATCTAGGAGTGGTTTCATTAGATCCATGCATAAGTGAAGGCATCCTTTATCATATATCTCTTCTACAAGGACAACAACTACAAATAAAGGATATACAACAAGCATTATTTATGGATTTGAGTGATACATATATTTTTCCATGAAGGTGAGCACATTAACATGGTTCTAAGCCTTTGTGTTTACCTCACATGCTTTACTTTTCATGATTTTCAGATTTCAAGGTTGATTCCTAAATAGGGTTTTGACCAAGGAAAACCCCTTGATACAACCTTTTTCCTCTATTTTCCTGTGTCCATGAACATGTCAAGAAGTTGTAACTGAAGATCTAAGCTCTAAAGATCCTGACATATGTCTCTATCAAATCTCAAGCAAAAACACCTAATGTAGAATGTTCTAAATTTCCTGTAACTAGGTACATACCATTCTAGCCATTCCATACCCTCAAAAACAAGCTTAGATTTTTAGGATAGATAACAGACAGGTTTCAGGACCCAGAGTTGGAAGTACAGTTGTTTCTGGGACTCTGATAGTTAAAAAAAATAGTAGTAGAACAACATCTCCCTCATTTCTTCAAGGTACACTTGTCATTATTGCATGATCATATCTAATTACATAGAATTCTACCTTACATATCAAACATCCTCCTCAAGGAAAGATACATTTGATGAACTATAACTGATTGAATGTTTGAAGATGATAAGTTGATGATCACCGAGCTACATAAAGTAAATGCAAGACATTAAATCAGTTAATGTATTGTATTTTCATTGTTATCAACTTAATATGTTATGATTGCTCATACACATATTTTTACAACACTTGAAGATCTAAAGAGACAAAAAAAATTTCATTGGTAAAGGTATACACTGAGTGACAATGTTACCTGAGAGATAGAGTGGTACTCGAGAATAGTGTTACCCGAGATCAGTAGTACCTGAGCAAGTGGTACCCAAGCAAGTGTTACCAAGAAAACTATGAGTTGATGACCAAAATCAAATGGAGTTAGAAAATGACAAAACTACTTAGTTGGTAGAGCTATATTTAGAGTTAACCAATTGATTGCTTTATTGTCATCGACTAGTAAAACAAAGGATAAGAATAAGATTTAAATCTAGTTTTATTCACAGTTGTCAAGGAGAAATCTACGTAATAAAACTAATGAAAATATTTAAAGATTACAGAAATGCATGTCAGGATTTGCGGATCAAGAAGCAATCTACGTCAAGAACAAGAAAGACAAGGAGATTGAGAGGATAATCATGTCTATATAAAGAGATGAGAAATTCATTATAAAGAGAGGAATGTTGAATATAATTTTGGTGAAGATAGAATTCTTCATGCAGATCTGATCATACAAGCTGAAGAACAGAGCCAAAGAATTCTACAGACCTCGAGCAACAGAAGCAAGAGAATCCATCGAGAACAACAAAAGAAAGAAGGGGAGCAAAGTAATTAAAGAGAACATTGATCAGAGAGGTATTTTGTTGACTAACAATAGATCTTAAAATCTGCAAGTTATAGTTGTATTATTGAACAAATCATTTATTGTTTCAGTTTAACCATTGATTCAGAAAATCTCTTAACCAAGTGGGATTTAACCATCCTTATTGTATTGATAACTCAAGAGTATCAAAATATTTCTTGTTGATAACATAGTGAATGCTAGGTCAAAAGACAAACTATTAGTTTTGAATCCTCGAACAAGGTCGCTCTTAGCAGTGTGTTTGTAACCTTTGACAGGGTTGGCTCTTCACCGAGCTCACTTCAGAAGAGTGAAAACTTTGGGTTACCTATCCCAAGTGGTTTTTCCGTTAACAGGGTTTCTACATTAAAAATGCATGTGTCAAATGTGTATTTTTTTCATTGCATTGATAGTTTACTTTACACATTACTAAAACTGGATTGGTAAGTAAACACTAAGTTTAATTGCTGCTATTCAGTAAAGTTTAGGAAAACATAAACAACATATCTAACCAAGAAATTTATATTTGATAAAATTACATAAGGCATACATCTTGTAGGACTGAAAAATAACTAGAGGATATTATATTTGTGATATCAATTTTCATTGGAATTATTTTTAAGTCATTGATTCACCTCCCCCCCCCTCTCAGTTATTCTAACAATTAGTATCGGAGCTTTGGTGCTTGGAAGAGAGTTTAAAGACTCAAGATAAAGATCATAAGATGAGTAAAAGAGATGTGCCTAAATTGAACAAAGACAAATTTGCATCATGGAAAAGTAGGATAAGACTTCATCTATCAGGTATTGGAAATGATGTCACACAATACTTAGAAGTTGAATATGTTGTACCTACTAGACCTCTGACTGTTGATCAATTGAGAGAGAAACATGAACACAATTCTATGATGATATAACTTGCTTATTCACTATCCGATGCTGAATTTGAAGATGTAAAATCATGCACCACTGCAAAGAAAATGTGGGAAAAACTCAAGCTAGTACATGGAGGAGACACAAATGTGCTAAGAGCTAAATCTGAAAGCCTAAAAGGAAAGTTTGATGACCTAAGAATGAAAGAAGGATAAAATGTCACTTAGTACAATAGCAGAATAGAAGAATTTATTAATGCTATCTGAGGAGTAGGAGGATTACTTGAAGAAGAAACAATTATAAGTAAAATTTTGAGAACCTTACTACCTCTTTATGCTATTATAGTATCTTTAATTCAAGAAATGAGAGCAGTAGAAAATAACAATGTTGCCCTTGATAGATTGATAGGTAGACTTATTTCATTTGAGATGAATAACTATGACAACGGTGTCTTACCAACTATTGAGTCTACATTCAAATCTTCTCTGAAAATAAGCAAATCTAGTCACAAACACACTATGACAAAGGATAGTGAAATTTATAGTGATGAACAAGAACTTGATAAAATTGAAGCACTAATGGCTAGAAAATTGCAAAGAGGTAAAGGAAGATACAAAGGTAAATTACCATTGGTTTTTTTTAATTGCAAAGATATTGGACATTTTGCTGCTAGATGCCCTAACAAGAGAAAGGATGAAAGAAACAATGATAGATCTTATGAAAAGAAATTTGTCAAAAGTGATGACTAAAACTACAGAAGAAACTGACACTCTTAAAGAAGAGATAACTAAGTTACAAGGACAAAGGCAAGAAGGCTTGTTACCTAGTTGAGAACAAAGCTGAAAATACTAACACCGAGTCTGATGAAGATGTTGAGGTAGTATTTGTTGCTATGAAGGATGATTCAGACGACAAAGAAAGGTATGTTGAAACTGCACTCATATCTAAATTTAGCAAAAATGATGTCTGGATTATTAATAGTGGTTGTACTCACCACATGGCTAGAGATAAGGAAAATTTTGAAACTTTTGAATATTATAATGGTGGATCAGTTAGGATGGGTAATGACTCACCTTTCCTAGTTGAAGGAAAAGGAACCATCATGTTGGATAATATGATCAGATGTGAAAATGCATATTGGCTAAAAGTAATTAACTATAATCTATTGAGTTTTTCATAGCTAAATAACACAGGACACCGAGTTGCATTTGAGAACAAAAAGGCAAAGATCTATAATGGAATAGGTAGGTTGATTGGTACTGGTGAACAAACAAAATGTAACCTATTTTATCTTGATGATATTAAGACCACTTGTTTATTGGATATAAATGAAGACATTTTTTGTGGCATAAAAGGTTATGTCATGTGAATTTTGACAACATTATTAGGATAAGAAATAAAAGAAAAGTAAGAGGTTTACCGAGTATGTCAAAACCCGACCATGTCATGTGCAAGAATTGTTAAAAAGGAAAAATGACAAAGTCTAGTTTCAAGAGAAAAACATACACATCTAATGTTATTCTAGAGTTAGTCCATACTAACTTATGTGGACCAATGAGAACAAAGAGCTATTATGGTAATAGATACTTCATTCTATTTGTTGATGACTATTCTAGGATGATGGTTGTCATGTTCTTAAAAGAGAAATTGGAAGAATTTAAGATGTTCAAATGGTATAAAGGTAAAGTTGAAAAAAAAAGTAGAAAGGAATTGAAATGTCTAAGATTAGATAGAGGAGGAGAATTTATTTCTAATGAATTCACTAAATTTTGCAATGAGCATGGAATTACAAGACAAGTTTCTACACCAAGAACACCACAACAAAATGGGATTAATGAAAGGAGAAATAGATCAGTTTTTTATTGTGCCAGAACACTGATGATTGAAAAAGGCATCACACAAACATTTTGGAGAGAAGATGTAAGTACTATTGTCTATACACTAAACTGAGTTCAATTGAAGAAAGACACCTATAAGACACCTTGTGAGATATGGTATAGATACACACCAAATGTGAGTTACTTTAGAATTTTTTGAAGTCAATGTTATATGTTGAAAGATGATAGAAATGGAAATATTGACTCTAAAAGTGATGAAGGAATATTTTTAGGATATTCTACCAAAAGCAAAGCATATAAATGTCTTAAAAAATCTTCTAACAAAATCATTGAAAGTGCAAATGTTAAATTGGATGAATTTGCTAAGAAAAATGATGAGGAAAGCAAAAAGGAACTGGAAGATTATAAAAAACTTGTCTACATTGATGAACCTAACACTCTGCCTAAGAAACAATGTAACACTATTGAGCAATAGAACAATGCAACCAAGCAATAGGCTGCACACACCAAGAATCAGGAAAATGTTCAGAATGATGAACCGAGCAATGAAGATCAAAATGAAGGTCAAAATGATGATCAAAATGAGGAACACAGATCTAAACCTGTACTTGTTAAGTATGTTAGAAGACACCATCCACAAGACCAGATCATTGGAGATAAAAGATCTGGAATGAGAACAAGAAGTAAGTCACTTAACACTATATGTTTGATTTGTGATTTTGAGCCTAAATCTGTTATTACTGCACTTGAGAATCAAGAATGGGTTAGTGCAATGAATGAATAGATTGAACAGATTGAGAAGAATAAAACATGGACATTAGTACCTAGACCGAGTGACAAAAATTTCATTGGTACAAAATGGATATTCAGGAACAAACTGAATGAGAATGGATAAGTCACAAGGAACAAAGCAAGACTGGTATGCAAAGGGTATGCACAAGAAGAAGGTATTGAATATGGAGAAACCTTTACACCCATTGCTAGAATAGAAGGAGTAAGAATTCTACTTGCTTAAGTTGTTTTTAAAGGATTCAAAGTATACCAAATGGATGTTAAATCTGTATTTCTAAATGGAATACTAGAAGAGGAGGTATACATTGAACAACCTGAAGGGTTTTTTGATCCTAACAAATGGAACATGGTATGTAAACTACACAAAGCCTTGTATGCATTGAAAAAAGCACTGAGAGCATGGTATGAAAGACTTCACTCTTATCTCATTAGTATTGGATTTGCTAGAACAAGTGACAATAGTAATCTATATTTAAAAGTAGATATTGATGGAAAAATTTTGATTGCTGAGATATTTGTTGATGATATCATATTTGGAGGTAATGAGATGTTATGCAAGTCATTTTCTAATGAAATGAGAAAATAATTTGAGATGTCAGTGTTTGGAGAAATCATATTATTCTTGGTCTACAATTTCTACAACATGATGAAGGCGTCCACATCACACAATCCAAATACATCAAATAAGTTATGAAGATATTCAAAATGGAGGACTCCAAACCAATTGGAACACCTATGGCAATCAGATGCAAATTGACAAATGAAGACAAGACAATCGAGGTAAATCAAACCTTATACAGATCTATGATTGGAAAAATAATGTATTTTGTACATAATAGACCTGATAGAGCACATGCAGTTGGTATAGTTGCAAGATTCTCTGTTAATCCTAAGGAATCACACATGACTTCTGTCAAAATAATTTTGAGATATCTGAAGAATACCGAAGACTTTGGTTTATGGTATAATAAAGAAGGAAAATTTGAGCTACAAGTTTATATCGATGTTGATTGGGCTGGAAACATAGATGATAGAAAGAGCATATCAGGAGGATCATTCTTCTAAAGGATGTATACAATGTGATCTAACTCTAGAGACTACTCAAAAAAACTATGTTGTGTTGAGGGTACTACCAAGTTTGTGATCCAAAAATTATGGTTTGAGAATGTTTGTGGGCAAGAATTTTCAAGGAAAGGAGATTGTAAATGTTCCTATCCTTTTTGCATCATGTCAACCAAAAATCTCAATTTTGTGATGTCTCTTGAGAGACAAAATTGCAATAATGAATCAAAAATATCATACGTGAAGAAGTATCGATGATGTTTACAAGATATTAAGCACCATGATATGTTGTTAATTAACAAATCATCTAGAGTAGGAATATGAAGAGAATTTGACGTTGCCAAAGTAGACAATGGAAAAATTGAATGAAGTAGACAATGGAAATATCAATGTTGAGTCAATTATTTAATCTATCAAAGGAAAATGATCATAATCGATATAATAATCTATATGGATTAATGGGTAGCCATGATAATTGATGGATTGATTAAAGACAAAAAAGTGAGTTCATCGTATCAGGTATCTATCATCTTAGATCTTCTAATTGTGTGTGTGAATTATGGTTGTTTTATCTGTGGACACAAACTTCAATAAGTCATTGTATGGTTAATCTATGAAAGTATATAACTAAGAAAATAACTGTAAATCAAGCAAAGTCAACCTATTGCCTTTTAGTAGGAAGGAGTGTAGGTTTTCTCTCAGGTCCTCACAACCCCAATGACTACCTATTCTAAATGAAGGCTTTAAAGATGATTGAACTAAATGATATGCAAAAATAAGACAATTAATCCAAAAGATTAACTAAGATATATTTTAATAACGCAAATTGAAATGTGATCCTAGATTGCGATTGAAAATGATTTTGAGAACAAATAAACAATCTAAAAATGCTTTGAATACTAAATACTTGAAACTTGAATGCTTAAAGTAAATGAAACAATCTGCATAATAACAATACTCAAAATTCAGATCCTTTGTGAGGAAATGAAGCTCACTTTTATAGAAAACCTCTCTCGAATCGACGATCAAGATCAGAAGCTAACAAACTATCAAGATTCAACTTGAAGAAGCACAAATCCCTGTGCATAGAAGATGATTGGTTAAGAGAGTTAGTTGACTCAACCGACTGATCAGTCATTTTGGAAACTTTCAGAATTAGTTTTCAATTAACTGAACTATTTCCAAAATGATAAACAGAAAGGAACTAGTTAACTAAACACGACATATTTGTTTCCATTTTGATGTTCAGTCAACTGAAATGATGACATAAAATGCACTTTTAAATATTTAAAAGATTTCAAATGCATTTTAACTCAACTTTATTAATTTAATTCCTTTTTATTTAAATTCATAATTTTGCAATTTATTTAATCAATGTATTAAAATATCAATTAAATAAATAGCCTAAGGTCTATTTTCCAATGTATTATGATTTTAGGAATTAATTAATTAATCAAGTGTGATGATAGATTAGGACATAGGGTTTAGATCATATCAGGCTAAAGAGTTTGAATTGCCTTTAGGGTTACGACTTAGGATGATCAAGATTAGGGTTTTCTTGATAGGAGATCAAGATTGGGGGTATAGGGTTTAGATGACCATTTTTAGGTCATTACAATTGCGCCTCTTTGAATTGATGTGCGATCAATACATTGATTCAAAGATTGTTAGCGATGAGACAACAAATAGTTTGATTTGAAGCGATGAAACCATTCTTTCAAAGAAGACCGACTCTGAGCTTGATTCAACGGAGATTGATCAAAATATATAAAATAAAATTCTCAATTTTATTTGAAGTGATGAAACTCAACATCTGTCAAAAAATCTTTTAACCTTTTGATTGGTTTGAACGAATAACCTGTTTGATTTGAAGTGATGAAACTTATTACTGGTAAGAGATTTGATTAGAAAAAAATGACTTGATTTGAAGTGATGAAGCCAATTTGATTAATGTGTCTAGTTTTAGGAATGAATGACTCGTCTAAGACCAATCTGTCTGGTTTCAAATGTATTTATTACTATATAAGATGATTTATTCAGTTGCTTTTGATGAAAGATAATCTCAACTTGATGTGATGCGATGAAGTTGAGATGACCCTAGAGATGGGGTCTTGTTTGATGATGTGATCATTAAACTATTGATGTCCTGATCCTGCCCCCTTGAGAGAAAAATCAAAATATGGCTAGGTGCCCCAGTGATCGGGAAGCAATTTGATTGATTAGATTGATATCGAAAGAAACTGATCTGATGTGGGAGAGGTTACAAGCATTTAGGACCCACTCTAAACTTGTTTCAAGGTCCTATCAACCAATTTTAACCAAAATTCTGACACATTGATTATTGGGAAGAAAACCTTGAGAGATTTCCATTAGTTTGAAGTATAGAAAGACTGATTGCATAAGCGGTCAACTGTGTTTGACTGAAAAATTCAACTATCAAATTTGGCAAGTAAAATGATCTCATATTTTGATTTTGATCCTAAAACTGGAAACAGGATGGTCGAATTAGCCAGGGGTGCAATTTTCACATCAATCAGTGCAAGTTGAAAATTAGGTCAAAAACCTATATAAAGCCCAAAAGGGTCATTTTCAATTCATTTCGACCTTTTCAAAATTTGAAACCTTCCTCTAAGAAAAATGGTGGTCCTTGTTGATACACACAAATTCAAGTTCTAGATACTGCACAATAGGCCTCAGAACTACTAAGCAGCAGTAAGTGCATGAGAAACCTCTCTTTTAATTCTTTTTTTGTCAATTTTGTTGAATTTTTCATGTATTTAGCATATTTTTGTTGTTAAACCCTTGGATTCTCATACGAGTCCTTGGGAGGGCTCATAAAAGTAACTGCATCCATTTAGTTTCTCGTATAGGGCCATTAGGATACTCATATGCCCCTCACCTAGAGCTCGTACGAGCACCTTCAAAACATGTCATTTTCTCGTATAGTAAACCCTAGATTCTCGTATTAGGGTGTTTGCTCCTACATGCCTTTCTTAATGTGTGTACGAGAATTAACATCAGTTTTGTACTCATACTAAAAATAATGCTTATATTTGAGCTCTGATACGTCAAATTTTTCTTTTTGTCATTGTTGATTTGACATCTTTAGCATGTTGTATATCATTTTATGTCTTCATTCGGTCACTTTGATAGGCAAAATAATGTTTCATTGTTTTTTTCTGTAGGCGTGATTTCCTAATATCCAGTTCATGATCACATATCCACCGACAATGCACTTGGTGAGTCAGTTAGATGATGACTAGAGGGCAGTTATTGCTAAGTGTAGAGTTGGTTGGTTGATGGGGATCTCTGAGATCAGGGTGAACCATGGGATTCTTACCATGTTATTACTCTGTGGTTCCACGGTGAGCATAAAACATTCCATAAGCCCACTGGGGAGATTATAGTGACACCAAAGGATTTATACCACATCCTCCAGATTCCATTCTGAGGCCCATAGGTATGGTACGAGGCTGCACATAGGCATGGCATGCTAGCACTACATCGCATCTTTAGCGACAATGAAATTTTTGAGCGATGGGTACTATGGGACACCATGATGGCCAGGTATACGGATCAATTTCCCTTATCATATATCATGGCTAGCTTCATTGGCTATATCCTTATGCCAGATAGGGGTCAACACAAATTTTAGTCGAGTTGGGGTTTTGTGTTAGAGTAGCTACTAGATAGACCAGTGAAGCTTGGGTGGGGTTCATGCCTCTTGGTACACTTATATCATGAGATCCATGAGATAGTATATGGCCAAGCCAAGAGCCTCGCATTAGGAGTTCTAGTGTTACAGATTTGGGCATGGGATCATATTCCTATTTGTAGGCCAGTTGTTGATGATTCCCACTAGGATGGGCATCCTTTCAAATATAGATATGCAAGTTTCATCATGCAGACCCATTTAGGGAAGATAGATTATTGGCGCCGCCAATTTGATGATCTTATAGTGCTCACATGGCAACCCTACAGAGGCACTGAGGCATGGGGTGACTAGTATTTGTAGAGCTATGAGATTTTCATGACTCATCCACTGATAGGACACACACCTATAGTCATTGAATAGTTTGTTGTATCATGGGTGCATAGATAGTTTGGTAGATCATAGGCAGTACTTCTAGATTTTACAGCGTATGTATGGTTTGCTGATGAGATACAATGGGGGTGAAGGCCCAGATTGAGTTATACCACATAAGTACAGGAGCTCCATAGTTTTTAGTGGATGAAATAGGATTATCTTGAGGTTGTGGCAGATGCAAGGATGACATCAGAGTATCAGGATTATATGGCATGACATCCCTTTTCTAGATTTATAGATTTGGATGCCCAAGAAGATGATAGATGAGGGAGGGCCTGCCCCATGTGACATACCAGTAGAAAAACAAAGGCCATAAGGTGGAGATCCTGATGCTAGCTCTAGCAGAGCAACACCAGTAGCAAGGAAGTGACAGAGAGGGGTGGGTGGTAGCTTAGGTAAAATGGGGGTTGATGTACCATCAGACGGATAGGATGTTCCCCGAGGAGGATAGGATGCCCCTGTATTTGATGAGGTTTCCTGATAGGTTAGACAGAGGTGGGATAGCCAGGTAGGGCAGGATGAGCAGGCTGAACCAAGAGAGAAGGAAAAGGGTTATTGGCAACACACACCCTAGGATATTATTTATTCACTCAGGGAGATGGTTAGGGGTTTACAGATAGATGTGGCCATGGCACAAACCAGGATCGCAGAGCGTGATCATCACATATTGGATTTGATCACTGAGAGAGATAAGAGGATCATTGTTGTGATCGTTGAGCATGATCAAAGGATTGTCGCAGTGACTGCTGAGCATGAACATTTCCTGTGCATTGCTATGCATCAGACCATCAGGTCCTCTTAATATGTCAAAGCATACAGTGTTGTAGTTCTAGTAGCATATCAGGTTATTCCCTTCTCACAATTTATGGCCAGATCTGAGGGAGCACGCATTCCACAACCTGATGAGGTCCTTCCACAACATCATCCATCATCACACATACCTACCGATGCTAAGGATATGGTTGAGAGCTAGTCCTAGTTCTCTTGATATTATATTGACACCTTTTACTTTTGTACCCATTTTTGACCATATATGTATACGATGACCTGCTTTGATGTATCTTGTATATCTCAAGATTTTGTTGTACCCTGACATTGATATATATATATATATATATAGAGAGAGAGAGAGAGAAACGTGTAATTTGATCTCATTATACTTGTCTTTATTAATGTCATAAGATGTTATAATTGCTTATGATGTTCTATATGTTAGAATAACTGAGAGGATGGGGGGGTGAATTAGTGGCCTTAAAATTAATTCCAATAATCCAACCAAAAATTATATCACAAATATAATATCCTCTAGTTATCTTTGAGTCCTTCAAGATGTGTGCCTTATGTAATTCTAACAAATATATACTGCTCGGTAAGATATGTGGTTTATCTTTTTCTAGCCTTTACCGAGTAGCAGCAATTAAACTTAGTGTTTACCGACTAATCCAGTTTTAGTAATGTGTAAAGTAAACTATCAATGTAATGAAATAAATAAACATTTCACACATGGATTTTAACATGGAAACCCTATTAAGGGAAGAACCACTTGGGATTGGTAACCCAAAATTTTTACTCTTCTGAAGTGAGCTCGGTGAGGAGCCAACCCTGTTAAAGGTTACAAACACATTGTTAAGTGCGACCTTGTTAGAGGATTCAAAACTAATAGTTTGTCTTTTTACCTAGCATTCACTATATTGTCAACAAGAAAACCTTTTGATACTCTTGAGTATCTCAATACATTAAGGATGGTTAAATCCCACTCGGTTAAGAGATTTTCGTAATCAATGGTTAAACTGATACAATAAATGATTTGTTCAATAATACAACTTTAACTTGTAGATAGTCAGATATATTGTTAGTCTAATAATATCTCTCTAATCAATATGCTCTTCAGTTCCTTTTCTCCCCTTCTTTCTTCTTTCTTCTCGGTGAATGCTCTGTCCTATGTTGCTCGGTGTCTGTAGAATTTCTTAGATCTGTTCTTCAGCCTGTATGATCAGATCTGTATGAAGACTTCTAACTTCACCATAATTAGATTCAACATTCCTCTATTTCATAATGAATTACTTGTCTATCTTTATAGACATGATTTAGCCGCTTCACTCTTCCTTATTTTTGTCGTGGATCATTTCTTGATCCGTAAAGCTTGCCATGCTTTCTTTAATCCATAAAGCTCTCCTTCAGTTTTATTCCACAAATCTCTCCTTGTTATCTATGAATATAATGTGCTTTAAAACTCTTGCCTTTCTTTAGTTTAACTGATCAATGAAAATAAAGCAATCAACCAGTCAATCTAAATATAGCTCCTACGAGCTAAGTGTTTTTATCATTCTTTATCTTCAATTCTGATTGGTTATCAACTTTAGTTAGCTTAGTCATTGACTTCAATTACGCTCGATGACCACTCTATTTATTCTTGGTGACCACTCCAGTTATGCTTGTTAAATAGCTCTTGCTTGGTAACCACTTGCTCGATTACTGCGGTGCTCACTATACACTGTGAATTGCTTAGTGTTCTCTGTCTGTTGTTGTGCATTGTCTTTTGGTGTTTACTATCACTCGGTGTATACTGAACTTTTATCTTTTACTGAACACATAAACTTTGTCCCTTCAACTCTTTTAAGGTTATGAAAATATGTGTATGACCAATCAAAACATATCAAGTTGACATCAATGAAAATACAATACATTAACTGATTTAATGTCTTGCATTCACTTTTGCAGCTCGACGATTATCAACTTATCATCTTCAAACATTTAATCAGTTATAGTTCATCAATCTCTCCCTTTTGAATTTATGGCAACACAATATGAAACATTCCTTATCATACCAAACTTATTGTTCTATAACCAATTCAAATATCTGACTCTCGGTAAGCTCTTCTAGCTTAAATTTGATTCTCGCTGAGTGCTATCTTTTTCTTCATTTCTTTCAATGGATAGGTGTTCTTTTTTTGGATTATGTCTCTCCCTTTCTTATAGAATCTCTTCTCCCTTTTCTAGATAGATATGCAGTGTTAACTCTCTCCAATTCTCTCCCTTTGATGGATGGTTACTTCATTGAATCTTTCTCTTCATCATCATTGGATCTTTCTCTTCCTTTGTAGAAACTTTGTTCTTTGATCTTTTCTCTCCCTTTGACTGATGTTCTTCTCCCTGATGAATATTTATCTTCTCTCCCTTAGTATAATCATGATAAATATTTCATTGAATACTTCTCTCCCTTTGATAGCAATGCCGAAAAATATATATCATTGAATCTCATGTCCATCAGTAATACAAATTTGTAGTAGCCAACAATATATGTATTGTGTGGTTCAGATAAGTCCCTTCTTGTACTAATATGTCATGGCAGTCCATATCCAGCTTCAATAAACATGATTGATCTTCTGATAATGTGTAGGTTGATGTAGCCTTCTAGTCAGTTTAGTGACCAGTAGACAAGGGTCAAACCCCTAGTCTATTCCTCAGGTACTCAAATGTATCTTTTGGAAATGGTTTTATCAATATGCCTACTAGTTTTTCTTTGGATTGTACATATTCTAGTATCACCTCTTTCTCTTGTACTTGTTCCCTCAAGTAATGATACTTAATAGCTATGTGCTTTGTCTTAGCATACATTACAGGGTTCTTTGAAATGTTGATAGCACTTGTATTATCACAATAAATAATTACTGGTTCAAGAATTTCTTCATTCATACCTTTTAGCAATTGTTTGATCCATGCAATATTAGATTAATTTGCAGCAGCAGCCACATATTCCGCTTCTGTAGTTAATTTTGATATGCATCCTTGCTTTTTACTTATCCTAGTGACAAGTTTGTCACCCATAAAGAATGCTCCTCATGTTGTTCTCTTTCTATCATCTATGTTTCCTACCCAATTAGCATCAATATAAACTTGTAGCTCAAATTTTCCTTCTTTATTATACCACAAACCATATTCTTCATTATTCTTCAGATATCTCAAAATTCTTTTAACAATAGTCATGTGTGATTCCTTAGGATTAGCAGAGAATCTTGCAACTATACCAACTGCATGTGCTATAAGTGGTCTAATGCATAGAACATACATTATTTTTCCAATTATAGATCTATATAAGGTCTAATTTACCTAGGTTGTCTTATCTTCCTTTGTCAATTTTCACCCAGTTTCCATAGGTGTTCCAACTAGTTTGGAGTCCTCCATCTTGAATATCTTCAGAACTTATTTGATGTATTTGGATTGTTTGATGTAAATGCATTCATCATGTTGTAGAATCTATAGACCAAGAAATTTTTTGATCTCTCCAAACATTGACATCTCCAATTCTTTGCTCATTTCATCAGCAAATGACTTGCATAGCATATCATTACCTCCAAATATGATATCATCAACAAATATCTCAGCAATCAAAATCTTATCATCAGTATCTCCTTTCAAATATATTACTGTTGTCACTTGTTCTAAAAAATCCAATACTAATGAGATAAGAGTGAAGTCTTTCATACCATGCTCTCAGTGCTTGTTTTAATCCATATAAGGCTTTATGTTGTCTACAAACCAGGTTCCTCTTGTTTGGATCAACAAACCCTTTAGGTTGTTCAATGTATACCTCCTCTTCTAGTATTCCATTCAGAAATGTAGATTTAACATCCATTTGGTATACTTTAAATCCTTTAAAAGCAGCATAAGCAAGTAGAATTCTTACTCCTTCTAGTCTAGCAGCAGGTGCAGAGGTTTCTCCATAGTCAATACCTTCTTCTTGTGCATACCCTCTGCATACTAGTTATGCTTTGCTCCTTGTGACTTCTCCATTCTCATTCAGTTTGTTTCTAAATACCCATTTGGTACCAATGACATTTTTGTCACTCGGTCTAGGTACTAATGTCCATGTTTTGTTCTTCTCAATCTATTCAATCTCTTCATTCATTTCACTAACCCATTCTTGATTCTCAAGTGCAATATTGACAGATTTAGGCTCAAAATCACAAATCAAACATCTAATGTTAAGTGACTTACTTCTTGTTCTCATTCCAGCTCTTTTGTCTCCAATGATCTAGTCTTGTGGATGGTGTCTTCTGACATATTTAACAATTATAGGTTGAGATCTATGTTCCTCATTTTGATCATCATTTTGACCTTCATTTTCATCTTCATCGCTCAATTAGAATTGTGATCATTTTCCTAATTCTTAGTGTGTGCAGCATGTTGCTCGGTTGCATTGTTTTGTCGCTCGGTAGCATTACGTTGTTGCTCAAGAAAAGTGTCAGGTTCTTCAATGTAGACAAATCTATTGTAATATCCCCATTCCTTTATGCTTTCTTCGTCATTTTTCTCAACAAATTTATCCACTTTAATATTTGCACTTTCAATGATTTTAATAGAATATTTGTTAAGACATTTATAAGCTTTGTTTTTAGTAGAATATCCTAGAAATATTCCTTCATCACTTTTAGAGTCAATTTTCCCATTTCTATCATCTTTCAATATATAACATTGACTTCCAAAAATTCTTAAGTAACTCACATTTGGTGTGTATCCATACCATAGCTCATAAGGTGTCTTATTGGTGTCTTTCTTCAATTGAACTCGGTTTAGTGTATAGACAAAAGTACTTACAACTTTGCTCCAAAATATTTGTGTGATGCCTTTTTCAATCATTAGTGTTCTGGCACAATCAACAATTGATCTATTCCTCCTTTCAGCAATCCTATTTTGTTGTGGTGTCCTCAGTGCAGAAACTTGTCTTGTAATTCCATGCTCATTATAAAAGTTAGTGAATTCATTAGAAATAAATTCTCCTCCTCTATCAAATCTTAAACATTTCAGTTCATTTCCACTTTCTCTTTCAACTTTATCTTTATACCATTTGAACATCATAAATGCTTCAGATTTCTCTTTTAAGAACATGATAGTCATCATCCTAGAATAATCATCAACAAATAGAATGAAGTATCTATCACCATAATATCTCTTTGTTCTCATTGGTCCACATAAGTCAATATGGACTAACTCTAGAATAGCATTAGATGTGTAGGTTTTTCTCTTGAAACTAGACTTTGTCATTTTTCCTTTTTGACAATTCTTGCACATAACATGGTCGGGTTTTGACATACTTGGTAAGCCTCTTACTTTTCTTTTCTTGCTTATCCTAACCATGTTGTCAAAATTCACATGACATAACTTTTATGCCACAACCAAATGTCTTCATTTCTAGCCAGTAAACAAGTGGTCTCAATATTGTCAAGATGGAATAGGTTACCTTTTGTTTGTTCACCTATTCCATTATAGATCTTTGCCTTTTTGTTCTCAAATGCAACTCGGTGTCCTGTGTTATTTAGTTGTGAAACACTCAATAGATTATAGTTAAGTCCTTTCACCCAATATGCATTTTCACATCTAATCAGATTATTCAACATGATGGTTCCTTTTCCTTCAACTGGCAAGGTGAGTCATTACCCATCCTAACTGATCCACCATTATAATATTCAAAAGTTTCAAACTTTTCCTTATCTCCAGTCATATGGTGAGTACAATCACTATCAATAATCTACACATCAATTTTTCTAACTTTAGATATGAGTGTAGTTTCAACATACCTTTCTTATTTGTCTGAATCATCCTTCATAGAAACAAATACTACCTCAACATCTTCATCAGAACCAGTGTCAGTATTTTCAGATTTTTTTTCAACTAGGTAACAAGCCTTCTTGCCTTTGTCCTTGTAGTCTTGGTTATCTCTTCTGTCAGAGTATTGGTTGCTTCTGTAGTCTCGTTCATCACTTTTTTCAAACTTATTTTCATAAGATCTATCATTATTTCTTTCATCCTTTCTCTTGTTAAGGCATCTAGCAACAAAATGTACAATTTCTTTGCAATTAAAATAGACCAATGGTAATTTACCTTTGTATCTTCCTTTACCTCTATGCAATCTTCTAGCCCTTAGTGCTTCAATTTCATCAAGTTCTTGTTCATCACTATCATTTCTCATATTGTGTTTGTTACTAGATTTTCTTATTTTCAGACAAGATTTGAATGCAGACTCAATATTTGGTAAGACATTATTTTCATAGTTGTTAATCTCAAATGAAATAAGTCTACCAATCAAACTATCAAGAGTAACATTGTTATTTGCTACTGCTCTCATTTATTGAATTGCAGATACTCTAATAGCATAAAGAGGTAGTAAGGTTCTTAGAAATTTACTTACAATTATTTCTTCCTCAAGTACTCCTCCTACTCCATGGATAGCATTAACAACTTCTTTGATTCTGCTATTGTACTGAGTGATGTTCTCTCCTTCTTTCATTCTTAGGTCATCAAACTTTTATCGTAGGCTTTCAGCTTTATCTCTCAGCACATTGGTGTCTCCTCCATGTACTAGCTTGAGTTTGTCCCACATTTTCCTTGTAGTGGTGCATGATTTGACATCTTCAAATTCAACATCGGATATTAAAGAAGCAAGTTCTATCATCATACAGTTTTATTCATGTTTCTCTCTCAATTTTTCAATAGTTAGAGTTCTAGTAGGTGCAACATATTCAGTATCCAAGTATTGTGTGACATCATTTCCAATACCTGATAGATGGAGTCTTATCCTACTTTTCCATGATGCAAAGTTGTCTCTGTTCAATTGAAGCACATCTCTTTTACTCATCTGGTGATCTTTAGCTTGAGTCTTTAAACTCTCTTCCAAGCACCAAAGCTCTGATACCAATTATTAGAATAACTGAGAGGGGGGGTGACTCAGATGCCTTAAAATTAATTCCAATAATCCAACCAAAACTTATATCACAAATATAATATCCTCTAGTTATCTTTAAGTCCTTCAAGATGTATGCCTTATGTAATTCTAACAAATATGTACTGCTCGGTAAGATATGTTGTTTATATTTTTCTAGCCTTTATCGAGTAGCAGCAATTAAACTTAGTGTTTACTGACCAATCCAGTTTTAGTAATGTGTAAAGTAAACTATCAATGCAATGAAAGAAATACACATTTGACAAATGGATTTTTAACATGGAAACCCTGTTAAGGGAAAAACCACTTGGGACCGGTAGCCCATAATTTTCACTCTTCTGAAGTGAGCTCAATGAAGAGCCAACCATGTTAAAGGTTACAAACACACTGTTAAGTGTGACCTTGTTATAGGATTCAAAAATAATAGTTTTTCTTTTGACCTAGCATTCACTATGTTGTGAACAAGAAAACCTTTTGATACTCATGAGTATCTCAATACATTAAGGATGGTTAAATCTCACTCAGTTAAGAGATTTTTTAAATCAATGGTTAAACTGATACAATAAATGATTTGTTCAATAATACAACTTTAACTTGTAGATATTCAGATCTATTATTAGTCCAATAATACCTCTCTGATCAATATGCTCTTCAGTTTCTTTTCTCCCCTTCTTTCTTCTTTTAGCTCAGTGAATGCTCTGTCCTCTGTTGCTTGATGTCTGCAGAATTTATTGGCTCTGTTCTTCAGCCTGTATGATCATATATGCATGAAGACTTCTATCTTCACCAGAATTATATTCAACATTCCTCTCTTTCATAATGAATTACTTGTCTCTTTATAGACATGATTTAGCCACTTCAATCTTCCTTATTTTTGTCATAGATCACTTCTTGATCTGTAAAGCTCGCCATGCTTTCTTTAATCTGTAAAGCTCTCCTTCAGTTTTATTCCACAAATATCTCCATTTTATCTATGAATAAAACATGTTTTAAATCTCTTGCCTTTCTTTAGTTTAACTAATCTATGAAAATAAAGCAATCAACCAGTCAATCTAAATATAGCTCTTGCCAGCTAAGTGTTTTTGTCAATCTTTATCTTCAGTTCTGATAGGTGATAAACTTCAGTTAGCTCGGTCATTGACTTCAGTTACGCTCGGTGACCATTCTAGTTATGCTCGGTGACCACTCCAATTATGCTCAGTAAATATCTCTTGCTCGGTAACCACTTGCTCGGTTACTATGGTGCTTTTTATACACTGTGAACTGCTCGGTGTTCTTTGTCCGTTAGTGTTTATTGTCACTCGGTGTATACTAAACTTTTATCTTTTACCGACCACATAAACTTTGTCCCTTCAACTCTTTTAATTTTATGACAATAAGTGTATGACCAATCAAAATATATCAATTTGACATCAATGACAGTACAATACATTAACTGATTTAATGTCTTGCAGTCACTCTTGAAACTCAATGATCATCAACTTATCATCTTCAAAGATTTAATCAGCTATAGTTCATCACTATATGGATGCATTTCAGTTTATGATCATGTATGGATTATGATGAGGTCCTTCCGAAACCTCATCCACCATCACACATACCTGTCGATGCCGAGGATATGGTTGAAAGCTAGTCCTGGTTCTCTTGATATTATATTGATGCTTTTTACTTTTGTACCCATTTTTGACCGTATATCTATACGATGACTTGCTCCGATGTATTTTATATATCTCAAGATTTTCTTGTACCCATGACATATACACACACACACACACACACACACACACACACACACACACACACACACACACACACACACAAACATATGATTTGATCTCATTTTACTTGTTTTTATTGATGTCATGAGATGTTATATTTTCTTATGATATTCTATATGGATGTATTCCGGTTTATGATTATGTATGGATTATGATGCTTTATGGATGATTATGCAAGTGTATATGCAAGCAATGTGTATTTGATTGTGTAAATATATGGATGGAATACTACTAGTGATGATGTAATTGTAATGCAATGTTTTTCTTTTCTTTTCTGATGCATATATGTATGGATGCAATTTAATGATGATATAAATATGCAATGTATGGATATGCTATGAAATGAATATGATATGTACTGCTTCTACCATCTCTTTCAGGATTTTTTTTATCAACACAAGTACTCACTCATGTCTCTGACAACGTGCAACTTAACCGCTTAGAAAAAGGAAGATTGATCAAACCGAGCTTCAAATCCTCACATTGGAGAGAGAGAGATAGATTATGCAGTTCTTACACTAAAAATACAATGAAAAAACTAACATGAATGCAACCTAGGATTTAGTCGCTAGATTTGAGCTTGAAATTTTTCATCATTGAGCATTTGGGACATTGGAGTTAATACAACCCTTACTGGTTCCATTTCAACCATAAGGATATGAATATGACTTTCATCGGATAAGATGTGGGAAACTAACGTAAGCATTGAGGCACAATAGTCGAGATGACTTGAACATTGTTTCCAGTTGATGTTGCAAGGGTACACCAGTATTGAGCTATTCAAAGCCAAGGTAACCATGAGTGTAATCTTGCGTAAACAATAAAATAAATAAAAGTCAAGGAGATAGTTCCAACCTCACCTTGGAGTGCAAGTAAATAGAGTCAAGGTATGTGAGGTAGATCCACCTTACTATGGAAGCACTTATCACAGACACCCAGTTTTTTTGACGGTGCAGGATCATCAGGACCACATCAACAAGCAGAAATCAAATAAAAGCATCATGCCCCTTTGTCATGAATCTCTATCCGTTGAGACATCATTGATCCACTTAGTGAACAAGATAAATAAAAATTAATTGATAATAGGTCCAACATCCAAAATAAATGTTCAACGTATCTTCAAAAAGTTTTGAGTTTTGCGTTTGTCTGTGTAGGGTGTTGAGAAACACCATTCTTCTTGTGAGTGCATTATGTTTGATTGTTATCAATCCAATGTTTAGGTTTATTTTTTGTTATCCAATGTGTGTTTAGAAACAAAAATGTATCCAAATAGGTAGTGTTAAGAAATACTATAGATTAGGGTGTTCAGAAACACTAGAGTGTCAATAGCAAACAATCCTTGAGAAATGACTAAAATGCTAACGCTGATTGTTTATCGATTAATCAAATTGGGGCCCTTTTACCCTAGTAACAAACTCCCATTAATGATGACTAACTTGACTCATATTTCTAGGAAAAATCTGATTTGATTGCCCCTAGACCATGACTCTAGATCGGTTTCAAGCCAGGAGGGTTCTCAGAAGAACCAGAGTATCACGAGAGTGACTGAAAGTTGTGCACAGACTGAAGTAAAGACAAGCCAAGACAATCATTGATAGATGGAGCACTTGAGCACAAGAGGCACATATTTACCAGGTTTTCACCTACTTGGTAAAGATTCTATTTTTTCTACTAGGGCGCATTTTTACAAGGTTTTCATTGAGGCACTTTTTTTTCCTTTTTCATTTTTTTTTCATTTTTTTCTATTTTTTATTTTTATTTTATTTTTCCTTTTTTGATTTTTTGATTTTTTGCTTTTTTTTTGGTCTTTTTCCAATTTTTGTTTTTGGTTGATGCATCAAGGCACCTGTTTACTAGGATGATCTTTTTTTCAAGACTTTTAAATATACATGCTACTGATCACCGATAATGCTTAGGTGTAGAACTTCTTCATATGGAGAGTGTTGATGGGTTCTCGGAGTTGTTCTCCTTCAGGTGTGGAGAGTCAATAAGCTCCAGAGTGAAATGGTGCAGTGATAACATATGGACCCAGCCAATTGGGTTCAAGCTTCCCCTTTTTCTCTTTGTGTAATTGATTACAGGGATCCTCTCTCAACACTAGGTCACCAACCTTAAGTTCTCTTGTTTTGACCTTCTTGTTATATCCTCTTGACATTCTTTTCTGATAAGCTCCGAGGTGATCGAATGCCACTTGTCAATGTTCATCCAAGATTTCCAGTTCTTGTAACCTTGAGACCCTACAGTCTTCATCTGTGATCACTCTATGTAGAGAAACCCCCAGAGATGGGAGTTCTACCTCTATGGGTAAGACTTCTTCTACTCCATATACTAGAGCAAATGGTGTTGCCCCAGTAGGCGTTCTGATGCTTGTTCTATAATCCCATAGTGCAAGATTGATCTACATATGTCAATCCTTTCCAGACTTGTTCATATTGCAGTGTAAGATATTAAACATATTCTTGCTAGAGGCCTATGCCTGTTCATTTCCCTATGGGTAGTATATTGAAGAACAATGTTGTTTGATCTTGAACTTATCACAGAGTTCCTCTATATTGATGTTCTTAAAGTGTCCTCCATTATCATTTATAATGGTTGAAGGAATTCCATATTGGAAGATAATGTGGTTCAATATGAATAAGGCTGCCTATTGTCCAGTTGCTTTGATGAGTGAGACTGCTTCAACCCAATTGGTAAAGTATTTAATAGTCATTATGATGAACTTGTGTCCATTGGAGGAAGATGGATGTATCTGTCTGATTAGGTCAAAGGCCCACTTTTGAAATGGCCAATGAGTGATAAATGGAATGAGCTCCGTGGATGGATCATGTATAATATTTCCATGCAACTGGCATTTCTTACATGTCTTGGTATATCTGACGACCTCTTTCTCTATATCTGGCTAGTAGTAACTTGCTCGTAGCAGTTTTCTGGCCAGGGTCAGACCGTTGGAGTGAGAATAACAAACCCTGTTATGAACCTCAACTAACATGCATTTATACTCTTCCTTTTATAGACAACCAAGAAACATACCATCTATTCCTCTTCTATATAATTTGTTAGCTATGAGAACATATCGTGAGGTATTTCATATTACGTGTCGTATTTTATTGCGGGTGAGAACATTAGGGATGATATGATGGCATAGGTAGGTGTAGACATGTTTGTAGCAAGATGACTCCTATCCTAGGAAAATACAAATCATGTGGGATTCAAGGGAATTATAGGCAGGGAAATGAAGCTCTTCCACTAGGAACTCATAGTAGAAGTCTTCTTCTTGTGGCTGTGAGGAAGCTAGTGTAGCCATTGCAACGGTCACTCTGTTATGTATCCTCGGGATTTGTTGAAAGGTGATGAAGTTAAAATACTTATTGAAATCATCAACCATTCTCTTATAGGGCATGTGTTTATCATCCTTCATCTGATAAATATCTTTGATTTGGTTAATGACCAGCTGGGAGTCACCATGAATGTATAACTCAGAGATATTCCATTCGATAACTAGTTTAACTCCATTCACCAAGGCTTCATATTCAACTATGTTGTTTGTACAAGGGAACAAGAGCTTGTACAGCTTTGGAATATATTATCTCTTAGGAGTTATGAATAGTACCCATGCACTAGATCCTTGTTGCGTGAAAGATCCATCAAAGAACATTTTCCAGGACCTGTGGGTGATATGCAAAATAGATCCATCCGGAAACTCAACATTGATGGGTTGATCATCCTGTAATGGAGAATCAACCAGTTGATCTACAATAGCCTTCCCTTTAATGGCTCTTTTTTCAACATATTCAATTTCAAACTCACTGAGTAGCATAACCCATTCGGCTAACATACCTATTAAGGTGGCTTTGCTCAAGAGATATTTCAATGGATCAATCTTTACAACCAGTCGTATGGAGTGTGCCAACATGTAGTGCCTCAGTTTATGAGATGTAAACACCACTGGCAGACAAGATTTCTCAATAATAGAATAATTCATCTCATATGAGACCAAGGTTCTATTGATGTAGTAGATGGTGTGTTATTTCTTGTTCTTATCTTCTTGTGCTAGGAGTGCCCCTAGTGATGTTGTGGTGGCTGAGATGTATAATATCAAGGGTTTCCCCTATATAGGAGGCATGATTACTGGTGGGTTTTCCCGATACTCTTTGATCTAATTGAAGTGATTATTGCACTCCTCATCCCACTGATATGTTACTCCTTTTGATAGAGTTTTGGTAAATGGTTGTACCTTATCAGCTAGTTGCGAGATAAATCTTCTGATAGATTGGATCCTTCCCTAGAGTGTCCTCATCTGACTGATGTTCTTGGGTGGTGGCATTTCCATGATTTCCTATACTTTTTCAAGGTCTACCTCAATTCCTTTTTATTGAGACAATGTATCCCAACAACTTACCAAATATTACGCCAAATGCGCATTTCTTAGGATTCAACCTAAGCTTGAATTGTTTCATCATGTCAAGGATCTTGCCCAGATCTTGCAAGTGTATGGATCATTTCATAGTCTTGATGAGGGTATCATCCACATAATCCTCCATGCTTTTGTGCATAATTTCATGAAAGATTGTTGTTACAACTTGTTGATAAGTAGCCCTGCATTTTTCAATCAGAAGGGCATGACATTCTAGTAGAATTTTCCCCAAGCATAGGTGAACACAATCTTTTCCTGATCCTCAGGAGCAATCCTGATATGGTTATACCCTGAGAAGCCATCCATGAGAGAGTACATTTCATACTCGGTTGTCATATCCACTATCATGTGAATGTTGGGGAGGGGAAATTCATCCTTTGGACACACTTGTTTGACATCCTGAAATTCAGTGCACACTCAGATAGATTTGTCTTCTTTGGACACCGACACAATGTTTTAAATCCAGTCTACGTAGTCAATGAATTTGATGAACCCAACCTTGAGCAGTTTTTATAGTTTTTTGTTTACCAATAGAGCAACATGAGGATGCATCTTTTTGAGTTTCTTCTTTACTAGCTTGAGGTCATGCACAATTGAAATATGGTGCATGATAAGATTCAGATCCAATCCTAACATATCTAAGTAAGTCCATGAAAATTTTATTTTATTCTCTTTAAAGAATTCATTGAATTCTTTTAGTTCCTCTATGGACAAGGATTGTGCCAATGTATTATGTGTGGATGCTCCTCTGTGCCAATGTTCACTAGCTGCATTGGCTCAATCAACACTAACAACCACTCCTGAAAGTGACTGGATAGGATATCAAGTACCCCATCCTTTGGCACCTCAAAGAGGTTTTCACCATTAGATGTGTCTTTTCTTTTTACTATTTTGTGTTTTGAAATTGCCACAATGTGGTTTTCACCTACAGAACATTTATTCTTTTCATTTTGATTTTATGACTAAGGTACTTGATATCCGTTTTAGTAATGTTGATGCTAGGTTCACAGGTGGAAGAGGTTTTTGATTCAACAACATTGAGGTAACAGACTAATACATACTCAATGGGGAAAGTGGGCATATCCATGGGTTGGCCTTGTAAGCTCCAATCAATGAGTTCAGGATGTATGAGTGACAAGGGTTCGATGGGTTTGAGGGTATTCATGGTATGTTCATCATAAACCTGGACCATTAAGTAAAGACCTAGATTGGTACCTTATATAGACATGTTCAAATTGGTAAGAGCTCTAACAGAATCATCGAAGCCTATGTCAGGGACTTGCAAATATAATTCCTCAGACATAGTCCCTAAGCCTTCACCTACCTCAAGTTGGGTTACATACTGTCTTACTGTATCAACCTCTTTATCCTGGGTTTCTTCAGAGAAACTATCGAACTCGTATTCATGAGATTTCATTTCAACGTTGTCTACCATGTCTAGGATGTGAGTGAAGTTCACTCTTTGCCCCCAGTTAGGGTGAGTTCTTCCCAAGAAATGTATGATGGTTATGTCCTCCTTTTCTTCATTAGGACCATTTTGGGAGGTTGAAGCCTCTACTTGATCAGGAACCACATGAGGTTCCTTTGGGATTTGTTCTTCAGTAGCATTAACCTGAGGGTGTTTTACTTCTTCCATATCAAGAAGAGATAAGATGTGTTGGCTTCTTGTTATGTTACAACAAAAACAACAACAACCTCTTCTTCTTATGACTATTTTTATAGAGAAGTCATCTCCAAATATTGATTCATGCAAGAAAAGGACCAACTAACAAGCTCTCTTACAATACTTCTACTCTTTAGGTTCTGCTATACCAAGGGGGGATACCCTATAATACCCTTTGATATCTCTATATGGTATTATCAAGCAGTAATCTCACAATAACTCAACATAACCGGGAGATACTAGATAATTGGATAATTACCCATTGAACATTAACCATGGAATGGAGCATGAGATAGGAATTCACAACAAACTTGCACAAATATAGACTTAATGGATTTAATATTTTTTTATAGGAGAACACAACCAATATGCAGCTAGATATGCAATAGTATAGTACTTATCAGATTTAGATCAGTGCTTTATCCATTGGGCTACACTCTGACTCAAATACAATATACTAAAATCAATATTTATCAAAGATTCTAGGCCACAACACAATTATCCCAAACCCCTACTACCAATAAAATCCTAGCACATGTCAAATGAATCTATGCATTAATCAGAGCCTCATTTAATATGATCCTAGATCAGGATTCTCAAATAAGTACATAAACATAGAGAAAGTCTATGCTAATGAATAAAAAAATTCATAACTCACAAAACACATAACACAGGAGATCTTGGAATCTGGATCTTTGTATTAAGTTTAGAGAATCATATTCCAGCATACAAAGTGTACTCAGAGATAACCTCTTCAATTACCTGCAAAAGACCTCTCAGCTTTTATTTTTGATTGTCACATCTATCTAGTACAAACTATACTATATTTCCCTCTTTGACTGAAACTTTTCAAAATTGCTTACAATCCATTTTTTCAGCACTTTCCAATGATCTTGGGAATCCTTTTATAGAATAGGATTGCAACAAGCTATGGATCACTTGGAATAAGGAAAAAACAAATGACTCAACAAAAAGACAAAATAACAAATGAAGTGATAAACACTTTTGTTACAATATATATTTAACATATTTTGTCTTCTGACTACTTGGGTGCTTGTAACTACTTTAAAGTTGTCCAGAAGCAGCCACCTGGAATCTGTTGTCTTTGTTCTTTTTGATGTAGGATCTTTACCTTTGTTTGTCTCATTCACCAATCAGAAACACTACCACTTGTTGTCTTTCATACACTGCCACCTTCTCCTTGATCAATTCTATCATATTTTTCCTTCTAGGAGGTATACACCTCATCACTTGGCCAATCAAAACCAATGACTTCATCTTTTTTGCTATTAATTTCATCCCAACTGATTCTTGCCTTCTCAATTTCCTCTTTCCAAAATTCAAAAAATGCCCTGGCTTTGCCAATAATTTTCACAGTTTGGACAAACAAAAGCATGCTTTCCAAAGTAATAATACTATTGGTCATGGTGGCCAATGCCGCATTCACTTGTCTTAGCCATAATGCTTCACCCTTTATGTCACCACTCTTCTTGAAAAGGTTAGGAAACATCTCATACCTATCCTTTGAATATTCTTTCCTTAAAGTCTCTATCTTTCTGATGATGGTGCTTCTCTTGATGTCCATGTCCACCATTAATTTTAGGCATTTATAAGTGTTGGTTAAAATAATATCAATATTGCTTTCTTCCTTGGATGTGGAATAGAATAATTTCAAATCAGCTTTATTTCCTTTCCATCTATCCATGTTTGTATCATATTAATTTATTATGTTAATAATATTTTTTCCTAGCATATAAAGGGTACCAAGACTTAATTCCTTAGTACACTGCATGAGGGTGGAATGTATTTTATCAGAGTACCTTTGTTGTACCCATGCATCTGCTTCTTTAAATTTTTAGAACTCTTCAATCCATTTCTTCTTTGATTCTTCTAATCTGGTCCTTTCAGCAATCAATTTTTCCTTTTCTAATTCCAAGTCTGCTTGTGTAACAGGACTTGATGGCATAGGGGAAGGAGGGAAAGTCACAATTGGGCTGGATGAACCAGGTGGATGTGGGTCTTGTGTTATCATCCTTTGAGGAACAAATTGGGATATTTGTTTTCCCTCTAGGATGGCAATTTTCTTGTCCTTTTCAATAGACTTTACCCTTATATGTTTTCATGACTATTTCATATTTTTCCCTCAAGCTCTTGATTTCTTCTTCATGTTTGTCAGCTACTTTCATACCAAATTTTCCTAACTCCAAGGTAATGCTAACTGCTTCTACCCCTGAGGCACCTGCGACTCTCTTTACTAATAAGCTACCTGACTGTTCAGCATGGTCACCTTTAGCAGTTTTCTTACTCTCTTTCTTCTTGATAGACAACATTACCAATGCTACATGGTCTTCACTAAATTTGACACCAATAGACACTCCACTAGTGTGCATTGGTTTGGTATCTTTCCTTACAACATCAAAGGCAATGGCATCAGCAAGGTCCCATTGAGGTAGGATAAGAACTCCTTCTTTCTTTACTAGTTCTCTACCTTCTTCGGGAGTGATTTGGTCAAATTTGGCTACCATTTCCTGCTTTACTTCCTTTTCAATGTCATCTTTGTCTCTGTCAGGTTGATCATCTTGCAACTTCTGACATTTCTCTTTGAATTCATTAATATGAATTCTCCAAATGAATTGAATGAAAGCCCTTGCTTTAATAAATTGGTCATCTGACAGGAATTCATCACTAGCTTGCTTAGTGATAGGTTCCAATTCCTTCCTAGCAAACTCAGTTGTTGTCAAGTCCATTTCAACATGTTTAGGTGCCTTTGTCACTCCTTGTAGTTACTGGGCTGTAACAAAGACATGTCATGTACTTCCCATTTGCACCAATTGCTCAGCAATGGCATGTTCATCTATGTGCAAGGGAGACTGGGAAGGGGAATAAATATCACCTTGTTGCTGGTATTTTCCTTCCATCCTTTTCCTTTTTGGAGATGGCAATGATTGGGCACTGGAATCTAATGTTCTTTTCCCCTTTTGATTAGAGGTATTTTCAACTCTTGGAAAAATTGTGCTATACCCTCTCCATTGGTACACCACATATTTTCCTGGAGGAACAATCATTTCCTGTGTAGCCTTGCTCAGAATAGCCTTGGCCTTTTTTGGCTATGTTTCCATTACCTTCTTCTTCTTCTGGTCTAAGGCTTGCATAATATCTTCAAACATGCTCATTAGGGATTCCACCTTCTTTGCCCAGGGCATAAATTATTTCAAAGGATCGTAAGATTTATCAAAATACTGGACAAAATCTAATGATTTCTTATAAACTAACCATTTCTCCTTCTTGATTTCTTGCTCCATCAAATCAAATTCATTTCTAATTATATCCTCCGGAAAATTGAACTGATGTTCTAGAGATAAACATTTAGTTCTCTTTCTGAACATGTCACTGATGAGTCCTTCATTATATGCACATCTTTCCATTGAGGTTTCCAACTAATAAAGCTCCAAGTATTTATGAAACTGGGTCCATCCTCCTTTAGTGATAATAAACTAATGTGCTTTTGTGATGGTTGGGAAGATGTTGCCCTTAATTTTCCAGTTAACGCTTCTTCTTGCAACCCACCCAATTGTCTCAGGATTTCTGTCATGCCTATCTTGAGTAGTACTCTATAAGGGAGGACATTTGGAGTTCCTCTGAAACCATAGACCCTAATAGCTATTGAGACAGGGTATAGAATGAAATCACCCCAATTGTGAATAATTTGAAATTATTTGATATACTCCATTGGTCTCAAAAATCTCAACACATCTATGTGAATTCTTGGGTTGTTTGTGCATAACAGTGCTCTGAGCCTAGAGGCAAAACATCTATCAAATTTAATAAAACTGGCCTCTTTCCTGTCCCAAGACAAATTAGTACTCCATAACTAAACTGGAAAATCTTCATCATCCTGAAATTTGGTAAGATCCATTTCTTGCTCAAAATAGTCAGAATTATTGTACAAGATCATGTGCATCATCATAGAATACCATCCAAATGGATTGACTATCTTATACTTTTTTATGCCTACTACACCTTGATGCATTAAATCAACAATGTAATTTGCAAAATCAAAGACAACAGAAAAATGTGGATGTAGAATTTGGACCATCATAAGCATAAAATGAATAGGCATTGTTGTCTCCTCATCCTCTCCCAGAACATGACATAGGGCACTATACATCCCTCTAGCCTTGCCACTAAAATAATCCAATTTGAAAGGCTCTATAGTGTTAGGGATTACTACAATTAAACCCCCTATCTTATTGAAACATTCTTTCGAAGGCCCATTTATGAAGTAGTCCTTTTGATTCTTGTATACTTCTTTGAGATATTCAAAGTCTATGTCATCCATTCGAACAAAAAGGTCATTCAACTTGAAAACTTTTCTTATCTCATCAGCTAGGACATTCAATAATATGTTCCCATTTGTATCTCTCAGATTCCTAGACAAATTATCATAATTTTTAGCCATTGTGATTATCAAATATGTGTCCATAAATACCCCAGGAACTATCAATTTTCCAACATCCAAATCCCATATGTTATAGTCTAGGATAGGAGTATTTCTTTGGCCAAAATCAATTTTGAACAGAGCAAGACCACTTACACTAACCTTGGTGTCTTTAACCCATCTACCCAGATCATATAAACCTTCCCTGACTCTAAAATGAGGACTTACAGGCACTACCTTTTTTATTTGAGTATAGTCATTGGTGGATCCATTCAGCTGTTGTAAAAGATCATCCCGCACATTCCTATCTTTGTAATCTACTTTACCAGTGAACTCAATTCTATGGGCCATTTTATGAACATAGGGTTTCTTACAGTAACAGTATCAGATTGTATCAATACTCTATTTATCTTTTAGAACTTGAAACCCTATTGCAAGTATGAATTTCAATGTTTCAACAGAAAACTTACCCATTCTGCAATTTGTTACACAGAGCACAAGATTGCTGCAATTTTGAGTTTTGCTTCAATCACTTCAATGGTTATGGCAACTTTGAACTCAAGTAATGAATTATATTCTCAATCAAATCAATCTCTTGCATTGAATTTTACTAAAGTGGCCACACACTCTATAATCAATTCATCTAGTTTGAACATTCACGGCTCAACAGTTCATTGAAACTAGTCTTTAACTTTTAAATCTGAATCGTAGATCTTATCAGCATCTCATCTCATCGTGTGGCTCTCATCATTTTATGCAAACCACTATTCATCCTAGACACGCGTCAAAACCACTTAATGGATTATACGCTAGATCTTCCCCATCTCCACCTTAAGTCATTAAGTGAGTCGTCTGATCTTTCTCAATCTAAATCCTCTTTATCTCATCCTTGCGCTATACTGGGCCCACCAACTGCCATGCGTCAGCACAACTTAATTGCTTATATTATAGATCTCGATCATTTTAACATCATGTAATTAATTCAACCATTGGATTAACCTTTAGATGCTCAGCCTTTAATTCCTTTGTTACGACCTTAGTCAGACCCACTGGGACACATGGAATCATGACTTAATGACTTTAATGTTAGATCTCGATCACTTGGTCATTAACCAATCAAGTCAGTCGTTAGATATTTTTTGAACTGTCAACCCTTTAATCTGTGATCACCTTTACTATTAATGGAATCCACGTCATCTCTAGGACATGCAAAAGCATGACTTAATGACTTGAATGATAGATCTTACACATTTTGGATTAAGATATTAAGTCAGTCATTGGATCAAAAGGGAATCTGACTGCAGTTTAACAAACATCTATTCACAAATCTCAGGCCCGCCAACTTCCACGCATCAACACCGCTTAATGACTTACACATTAGATGGTGCACATCTTGATCATAAGCAATTAAGTGAGCCATTGGATCTATCTGCACTTTAATCTCCATCAAACTTTGCAATAGGGCCCACATTATTGCAAGGACATGCGTCATTCAGACTTAATGACTTAAAAGATAGATCTCGATCATGTTGAGAGTAAGCCATTAAGTGGACCGTTGGATGAAATAGAAACTGCACGTTGTTTTATTGAAGCTTTAACTAATGTTGGACCTGCCAAAAACACGTGCCTTCACTGCTTAATGACTTATAAGATAGATTTTGTGCATCTCAGGACTAAGTCATTAAGTGGGTTGTTAGATTAAAACATACCAACTCGACACATAATAGTTTAATAAAGACTTGCGGGCTTTTAGACTTAGGGATTAATAAAGTGCCAAGGAGTTAGGAATTTACAAACTATTGAACACGACCCCGCTTAAAAGAACACATGGTGGATACATGACTTAAGTGACAAAAAACATAATGTAGAAATATAAACCACTCTGACGCTTAGGGTTTGAAGACAAGAATTACACTTTGAAAAATGAAAGCAAGAGTTTCAAAAATTTACATAAGACCCTTTTTGTAAATGCAGACCAAGGACTCATTGTTTTGGAAAATTTTTAACTAGACCTAACAAGATGCATGGAGGAGTAGGGTAAGGACACTTGTCTTCCTCATCAGAGTCATCCCACTTGGAGGCAGGTGTATCTCTATTCCATTTTCCTCAATTGATAAGAAGCCCAGGCCAATTGTATCCCTAGAGCTTCTGTGTGGGAGAGACATGGGTTCCAGGAGTCCATTTTGGTTACATCCGATAGGTCCTTGTCCTGGATAACCCATTCGTCAAACCAATTCATACCTTATGCCATACTTTTCTGGAGAGATCTCACAATGCTTCACATAATTGTCTTCAGGTTCTCTATATAACCAGCCCAAGACGTCTTCTTCCTCTTTTTCATCCTCGAGTAGCATAGTTGTATGGATGAAGTTACCATCAAAGATGACCTTTGGTGATGTTGTTAATGGTTTTGTCTCTTTCAAAAGCCTTCCATAAGACCTTAGTGATGTAGGAAGATATGTTACTGATAAAACAAGTTCTATGGTGTACCCACCCATGCCATTGTCTCTAATTTTCAGCTTCTTCTCCATCTCTTTCATCAGCTCGTTGGCCGACTCTGAAGTTGAAGCTTCTTTGTTGTGCGATATAAGAGTGTTAGCTAGTTGTCTCAGTGCATTGCATGCATAGCTAGTGTATGCAGGAATGGTGACTTCAACACCATTGAAGGGAAAATTTATGCACTGATGATATTTTGACGGGACAACTTGCATCTCATGGATCCAGGGTCTTCCCATGGTGGGTGCCATAAATGTGTGTGTGAATTATGGTTGTTCTATATGTGAACACACACTTTAATAAGTCATTGTATGGTTAATCTACGAAAGCATGTAACTAAGAAAATAATTGTAAATCAACCGAAGTCGACCTATTGCCTTCTAGTGGGTAGGAGTGTAGGTTTTCTCTCAGGTCATCGTATACCTAGTGACTATAGACCTATTCTAAATGAAGGATTTAAAGATAATTGAACTAAATGATATGCAAACATAAGATAATTAATCCAAAAGATTAACTAAGGTAGATTTTAATAACCCAAATTGAAATGTGTTCCTAGATTTTGATTGAAAATGCTTTTGAGAACAAATAAACAATCTAAAAATGCTTTGAATACTAAATGCTTGAAACTTGAATGCTTAAAGTAAATGAAAAAATCTGCATAATAACAATACTCAAAATTTGGATCCTTTGTGTAATACCCACCTCTTAGGTTGCTTTTCAGTTTGTGGATGCCAAACTCTTTTAGGCATTTGATGTATGTGTGGATTTAATCAGATGATTTTAGATGATATCGATATGTTACATTTCAGTAGGTTATTGATCCATTGTCAGTATGTTATATCTTTTGTGTATATGTGATTTATGGTTACTTTATGATGCTTATGTATATGTTAGGATTTCATTTTGATTATGGTTTTCTGACAATACTGACCTTAGATTTATATGCACATGGATCATTGTATGTTTTCATTACTGTTTGATGTGCTTGGTATGGTTTGGGATAGAGTTGTAGTTACTTGCTTCAGCGAGATCCACACAATAACCTAGTCACAACCATTGTTTTCCAGATGATATATGCATGTATGTTCGTCTTTGTGATGACAGGTTTGCAGGTACTGGCCTAGGTTTTCCCTGAATTGGTAGGAGCGAGTGTGCCCTATCGCATTAATCTCAATGGTAAGAGAGGGGAGATAGTTTTCAGGTCCAAATCCTATCCTAAACCAAATTGTCCTAGTTAGTGGACAAGTATCTATTTTGACTACCCTGACAAAATTCGTATAGTTGATAGGAATCTGTGTATCCCTTTCCTTGATCATGTTTGATTTTGCATATTTTCGGTTTCAGGTGCTTGATGTGATTATGTGGGTGTTATATCATGTTATTTATTTAATTGAATATTATTGCAATTAATTATTAAATAT
>MU227610.1:1335394-1345740 GCA_018584345.1 Thuja plicata | reverse complement strand
CCCCCCCCCCCCCCCCCCCATAATGCTGAACAGGGAGAGGGGTGACAGGAACACTGAAATAAAATGCCAGAAACATCTGTAGAAAGAAGAATCAGGAACACCAACAGGGCAAAAGAAGTACAAGCACAGGATAAAGGGTGGTGTCACTGACACACAGCATGGGCTAATGTCATGGAAGGTATGCTCACTTGACAAAGGTGGATGAGCACAAAAGGCAAAACATCATAACCCCCCATGACACTTTATAACTGAGTGCGAGTAGAAAAAACACACAAGGTGCTTGAAATCTTAGATATGCAAAAGCAGGCACTTTATCTCAGTGCGCTTACAGAAAAGAGAATGCTACAGAAGTGAAGCATACAATGCTCAGAAGTCACAAAGAAGAGTGAGCCAGAAGAATAGAAGAAGAGATCCCAGGACTTGTAGAACCCAAGTAATCCACCAGAGTGTGAAAGATAAAAAATTAGAGGAGAGAGAACCTGGGGAAAAATCTAGAAAAAATACCCCTGCAACTAAAAAGCTCACTGAACCAGCTTTCTGACGATATTTGGTTTGCCAAAAATAGAGTCCGAATGAGTAAGATATGGCTCCCAGAAGGCAAAAAATAGACATCAGACTTTGAAAACAAAGAAAACTATCAAAATGGTAGAACCCAAAACCCCAACCTCCATCATTAGAAAGTTCTCGGAAAGAGCTTTCTGATGATATAAAGAAGTCAGAAAAATACCCTTGTATGCTCCAGATAGAGTGAAAACAGTGAGGGAGGGTCAAAAAGCACCACAAAATTAGGTTTTGAGCCCTTGGGGCTGAAAAAAAGAAGCCCCTAGGCGCATGGCACATGCAGGGGGCTGGAGCATAGCTCCTAGTCAGTAATAGGACCGCCGTTAGGCTGAAAGGTGGCTCACAGGGCTTAACGCCCGCTAGGCGGCCCAAACAGCGGCATGGCCGGCGGCGGAGCCAGAGCAGGGTGGCAGCGCTGCGAGAGGCGACAGGGTCAGTGCTGACGGGGGCCGGGAGGCACAAGCTGGCAGAGCACAGGCCAGTGGGGTGGAGGCCGGCGGGGACCGGTGGCAGGGGCGTCGGAGGAGGGCGGCCGGTGGCGGGGGCCGGGCATCAACCGATGGCGGTGGAGCGCCGGTGGCCCGGTGATGGCGCCCTTTTAAAAACCATTGACTGCACTTATTAAAATGCATAAAACATTAAAAAATGATTTTTTTTAAAATTTTTCTTGGTTTTCGTGCCCGTACAGCATTGGAAACCAAATTTTTTTTGCCTCTGAGACAACTTGTCGAAAATAGACAAATTTTATATGGATTCTAGGGTTTTTGGGCGCTCTGAGCACAGCGGTAATATCCGTTTGAGCCCAAAATGACTAGAAACAAAGGTCCCCCTAAATCCACATAAAAGCTTTGAAAAAGCTAGAAAAACCTCCAGCTTCTGAAATACTTCAACAAAATAGGAACAACGAGCAGCAAGATGGCTCTGATACCATGTTAGAATAGGTAATACCCTATTCTCCCAAGAACACCTGCATGCATAACCCTATCACATGAAAGAAGCAAACAACAGAAGACAAGAAGAATCTATGGCGGCCAAAATACAAGAGACATCATATGCACAAGAAAACAATATGTTTCAAGATGTTACAATGAGATGTGAAAACTCCTTATGAAAAACAAAGAGGTGAACCCTTATAAAAGGAATCACGAAACCCTAAAGGTGAAAATCTAAAGAATAATAAGATGCCTAAGTTTAACTTAAGCGTAGAGTATAATAGACTAATAATTAAATAAATTAATTATTAGCTATAATATGACAACTCTAACATATATTACATAGTTTTGTGGTAAATCTCTTGAATGAGATGTTGCATTTGTAAATTGTGGGACATGCTCCAATTAATTAAATTGCAACCCCATCCATTTAATTAAATTACAAGCCACATGTTTATCTTTGGAGGGTATAAAATGGAAGAAGGTTACCAAGAGTAGGGATGACATGAGCGTTAATAGATTATTTAAAAAAAGGGAGGTGGCTATTTGGTTCCATGGTGGGTTCAAGCGTGATGAGCTGCCTAAACCTTGGAATGAGGTATGCTTAATCTTAATGAAATATCTAACCCTTGAAGGTCATTTTGGGACCTGCTATAATTATCACTTCCCACTATTAAATCATTTCCATTATAATGAAGAAATCTCCATCCTGTTCTTTTTGTTGCATTCGCTAGAAGTGTTAGTTATGGATGCGAGGGGGAAGAGAAAAACCAAGCAGAACTATTGTATCCTCTACCAAGGGCTCATTCTTCGGTTACATAATTTTCATCGACCCCTATGTCCTTCAAGAATTTCTACCCTACAAGAAATGAATGTCATCCATACCAATAAACCTAAAGATAATGTGGCTTCCCTATCTCAACCTACTTCATCCTCTAAAATTCCTATTCCCGCGGACAAAAAATCCTAAGGATACTCGCTAGAGTCAAGCTGGTAAGGTGGGGGATATTCAAATTAACATTGACTCTACAAAAGAAGAGGAGGATAATGACAATAGGAGGAGGTCCCACATGATTTCTTCCTACACTCATGTCAAGAAAAAGGTGGTTAGGAAAAGGTACCTTGAGGTTTATGAAGAAGAGGTGGAGTTAGAGGAGGAAGAAGGGAGGAAAAAAGGGAAAAGTCAAGAAAACAAGAAGGGGAAAAAGATAAAAATTAAGGAGGATGACAACTATGACAAGGATAAGGGAAAAGATACCCTGATTAGGGAAGGAGGTGAAAGAGTCCAGGAATCCACTCAGGTGTCTACTGGTTTCAAACTTCCTATTGGGACTAAAAAATACAGTAAGGGTTTTTGAAGTACCATGTTAAAATTTTGCAATCTGAAGCCCTATGATCGCCTTTTGTGCCTATTTTCCAAAATAATTTTGATTATCTACCATCCATGTCAAGTGCTCATCACCTTTGTTTTGACATTTGAAGATATCCCAGGTCATTAAATTTGAGTTTCAAGTTGTTTCGTGATGTCTTGTTTCGAGCACTTGTCCGAATATGCATTTCTGCCAGTGTCAATTTGTTGTAACATGCCTAGTTTGCCTCTGAATATCTTGCGTCCTGTTAAGTTTCATGGCCCGCCACTTTGAGGAATTTTTTATATGTATATCAGAGAGTTTATGTTTCAAAGTTCAATCCATTTCGAATCCGTTTGATTGGTTTTCGGATCTCCCAAAGTCGGTTGCCCAGAATTGTTTTGCCTCTTGGTTCTGTCCAAAATTCTGAGTAGCCCTGTTTGAATCATTGTAACTTTTGACCTTGTAACCTAATTGAAACAATTCCTTTTGCATCGTATTATAGAGGTAAAATAATTCTTGAGCATCTGTCTTCAAGTTACAACAAGTCTATTTGGTCAGTTTGCTAAGCCCATTCCATTTGCGGTTTCTATCAGTGTGCCAAACTATCAAGTGCAGATTTATGATTAGCCTACTTTGAGGTCTTACAATTTTACACCCGGTTGAATGGAATGGAAAATTTAATTCTCCCCCATATTGTAGGCATGGAAATGTGCTACCATGAATATTTTCAGGCCATGATGAATTTGTTTGCCCAGTTTGCCAATCTGATTCCGTTTGCAGTTTCTAACAATTTGATGCAGATCAGTGGCACAGTTTGGTCGAAGGCCCTGTTTGTGAGGTTATATCTTGAATGTCGTGATTGGTCATATCAAGAAATTGGTGCCACTATGTTATAGACCAAATTTTCTCCAATTTTGCAAGGATTCAGATCCCAAAGATTTCATGTGCACACTTTCACACCTTCTTTCATTTGCAGAAATCATTATTTCTCATGTTTTGCTTTTTCTGCAATTCCAAGTGGTTACCTTTGGGGGTCTACCAAATATGTCCGGTTGATATTCGGGAGCCACCTTTCTGGATTCATTCTCTCCATACAATATATTTCCAATACCTAGGAGCTCAAATCTTTAGGAGTTGATTTGATATTTTTCACAAGATATTTTCAAGTGCACTTTGTTATATCTGTGTGTCAGTACCACTGCAATGTCACAAAATGACTATGTTTAGTAAGCAATATCTTATATCTGGGTTGGATTCAATTAAAGCCTCTTCACATGTATGCTTGCTATATATGGGTGAGATCACTGCATTAGGTTTGAGAATCATAGAAGGGTGTGAAGTATTTAACCAAGATGAGCTATGGGAATATTTTATAAATTGTGTCAGCTATGTACCAACAGTGGCTAAAGTGGAGGCTTCTAAGCACAACATTTGTATTGATCAAACCAATGATATAACAATGTTGTTTAGGTGAAGTGACTATATAATATGAAGCTCGATTCTTGCAAAGACACCCTGAATGAATTAGATTAATGATGTGTTTCAGATTGCATTAAGAAATATGGACTTTATCTTTGCTTTTGGGACACAACTCTATGTAGATATTTGATAAAGGAGTCTGTGCAAATGAAGACAAAAGGCACGTTAGTTTTTGAAAGGGGAGATCTCAATGCAATTGTGGACTCATTTAATATGTTGAAAACCAATTTTCAATGCAATACATAGTAAGGATACAAAATGGAGGAAATTATAGTTGTCTATGCATGCAACTGTAGCATGGTTGCTCTGGACCGTTGAAGGTTTTCACAATGTTATTAGAAGGTAGATGCCATTGAAAGGCCAGCTCATGTGTCATCCTTGCCACATTGTCTGTGCATGGAAGCCAAAATCAAATGCAAATAACAAACTTAAGCACATTAAAGGTTAATATTAACAAACAAAAAAATGAAGCATTTCAAATCCTAAGGCAAGAACTGGATGAAATCCCAATGACAAATCCGCATTTTGATTCAAGAATGGGTATTGATAAACAAAGCTTGTTCGGCCTAAGAGGATGACATTCCAATTTTTTGAGGAGGGAAAGTGGTCTAAACAAGAAGAAATATTGAAATTTAAGAGTCAATTTGGAGAAGCTCAAGCTAAGGAGCTTCAAGTTAAACAAGCCCAGCTTGCGAAGGCAAAGGATGAGCTAGATATCAATCCAAATCTGATTGAAGTGTTTGAAAGATTTCCTACAAAAGAAGAAAAACCAAAGGATCCAATACCTGATGTGGAGTGGTGGGACACGATTTTGTTACCTTCCAACAACTATACTGATATCACTGAAGGTGAACTCAAAGTGAAGAGGGAAAAGCTTACCATATATGTAGAGCATCCTTAGCCAATTAAGCCTCCTAAAATACCTCCTCCACCCCCCCCTCTCAACCTCTGAAGCTGACAAAGAAGGAGCAGAAGAAATTATGTAACAACAACGGAACAATGCCATGGAAGCTTTGAGGGAACTCGGTTCCTTATTAGCAAATAATCCACATTTTTATGAAGGAAAGAATTGCGCAAAACAATAAAGAAGCTGCTTGTTCCATAAATCAAAGCCTGTGTGGGAACATGGAAAAGGTAACGCAGAGCATATGGAAACATAAACAATGCACGTGAACTATGTGATGGACCGATGCGAGAATTGTTTGACAAAATGCATCGGCGGGTGTAAGGCAAGTTCCATAAACTTTGCCAGCATGTTGCCTACATTGACAGTGAAAGAAACTGCCCATAAGGAATGGGAAACCTGCGCAAACATACGAGGAAGGCCAAGGTATAAAATGTTAAAATTGTCCTTGTTTAATGTAGTTGAAGCAGGAGTCCACGTTGAGCAGTAAAAGGTAGTTTTGAAACATTCAAAGCCCTACACAACAATATAGGGAAGTTTAAAAGTATTAAAAATTTCAATTTCAAATGCCAAGTGACATGGAAGAGCTGCCTGCGCAGCAAGATAAGGGGCAAAATTTTGAAATTTCCAAACAAATGTGCCAAATACCCAATGGAGCAAGTCTGCGTAAACATAAGAAGGCAAAAAACAAAAGGCATTTGGGAACATTTACTGTGAATTGCGTTTGGCAACGTTAAAAGCTAAAGAGATGGCATCCCAACAATGGAGAAGGAGGTAAGACTAAATACAACTTGCGCAAAAGCAGGAGGATAAATCGCGCAGCACAGAGAGTTTAAAACTTGAAAAGTGAAAATGGAATATCCCACATGTGTTGTGCGTGTTGTCTTTGAACATTTAAATACTAAAGTGCTTGGAATGTATTATGAAGTAAAGCCAAGGCCACTTGGAAACCGTGGGTTGGAGCTAAGTGTGTGGTGGGACCCCCATTATTTTGGAGGGAAAGTGCAGAAACTTTAAAAAACTCAAAAAGAAATTGTCCGACATTGACCTCGTGCAGGCAATTCAAAAGCTTTATAACCAAATGCACTCACACAATAGTTTGAAGACAAAGAGGAAGCTATCCATGTGTGCAGGTAGTTGGCTTCTTGGTTTCCATGCCGACGATAATGGAGGATGAAGACTCAAACTTTGGCGAGACCCGCAAGGCTGACATGGCAGGTGACATGGCAGATATGCTTGTAGGTTGGGTGCGGATCCCGAGGTGATCAAGAATTGACAAACGACTTAATCGCTTGGTGATAAAGTTGCAGGGATGATATATATAAGTGATTAAGCCATTGGGCCACATGGAAAAGGTGACAGCTGGGCAGACAGCAAGGTGACAAGGAGGTGATGATGTGGCAACACGTCAGATAGGTCTCCCAAATGGGCACGGATCTTAAGGCAACCAAATATACAGTTGAATTGATCCCTTAAGGTTAAAGATGCACGAGATTTACCATTAAGCCATTAAGAGAAGAGTGACATGTGGCACCTGGACACATGGTGCAATCTTGTGCAGTGCAGAGGCAACTAATTAGAGATTGGCACCTGGCACCCAGTGGACTAGCGAGCGAATCAGAGGATGACATGTGGCACAGGGCAGGTGCCAAGTGACACAAATCCAGTGCAGTTCAGAGGCACCAATCAAAGATTGAAATGTGGTGCCAAGTGGACCTGCGGATCAATCAGAGGGTGACACTTGGCGTAATCTGGTGAGATGTGCAGATTTTAATGATTTGTTAATTTAAATTCATTTCAACAAAGGGGTTAACAAGTGTGCAAGTTCAAAAAAAATCAAGGGTTGACTTAATGGCTTAAAAGGAAGATGCTCACCATCTAACCTTTAAGCCATTAAGCCTAAGTGACAAGTGTCGCAAGCTAGTGCATTCTAGGGAGATAAGGGATTAAATTGAAATATTTAAACAAATTCATCACAAAAGGAAAAAGGTTAAAAGGTGTGCAAGTTCAGAAAGATCTTAGGGTTGGCTTAATGGCTTAAAGGGAAGATGCTCAACATCTAACCACTAAGCCATTAAGTCTAAGTGACAAGTGTCAAGATGAGATGAAATATGGGCAAATGAAATATTAAAGTTAAATTAATCCCATTTCAATAGTCCAACTATTGAAAAAGTAATTAATTTCAAATTGAAATATTTCAAACTTTTAAAGGAAATCTGCACGGGAATGCAAAGTTTGATTAATGTTCCAGAGGGCAAATTTGATCCAAAATATAGAGCATCATATATCATCGGAAAGGTATCAGAATGGAGATTATGATTTTGCTGACCATTTGAGGGCAAATCATATCAGATTCTCATAGTTTCAATTGGAAGCAGTTGCAGATATTTTTGAGGAGCAGACAGGTGTCGGTGAAGGAGATGGTTTTTCAATTTTTCCTATATCTTTCTTTTCTCCTGATTGTAAATGGATGTCGAAATTTATGCTGTTGGGCAATATTCAGGCTCTTGAGTCTTATTTTCTGTGTCTCTTTGTCTTGCAAATGTGTATATACAGATGAATTTTAATGAAGAATGATGGAATCCATGTTTAGTTCTTATCTGATGTCTTTGTGTATCTGGTTTTAGTTCTTGTTTATTAACTTGTAAGGCATGCTAATATACTAGTTATAAAGTAGTTGTGGTCTTGTTTTTAAGTTTCTTTCAAGGATAGAGTCAATCTTAGATACAAGTTCTGAGAATTCAAATTTTTATACATGAATCTGATGTCCAAGAACTGGAATGAGAAAAGTGATTTGTAAGGCATATCACTTGGTTTCTTTGAGTTTGGAGTTAAGGTTTTCTGGGAATGCATGTGTGTTTGACTCTGTTGCCCAATAGGTAAGGCACTGGTCTTGATTTGTCTGGTAGTTTTCTTCATCAAATCGTTAAATCAATTCATTTTCCTTTTCCTGTTCAAGAGCATAAATGTATACAAGTTGCATTGAATAGTGCAAATATGTTTGGTGATTCCTTATAGAAGTGAATCTGATAGGTTAGCCTTCCTGAGCCTCTGGGTTTGAAGAGAAGAAGGGTGAATATCCTTGTTGTTACCTTGACCATTTCCTTGGTTCTTAGCAGATCATACAGGTGGGATCCTATATAAGACTGGTTGAGTTGAACTCCCATGTTTTATAAGTCTAAGAACTATCCACGGTCACATATGCATAATGAGGTTTAGCTAGCAAGTCATTTTATATGCAGATTTTATCATGTTTTAGGTGCACCCGCCTGAGTGTGTGGAACTCAAAGCAGAAGGAGGATTAAATCCTCATCAATTAGTCTTTTCTTGCCCCTCAGTTTACAGGAATGAGCTGACTCTTGTGAGCTAGACAAAAATCCCCAGGTCTAGTTTGCATTGTCGCTTTTTGAATCTAGGGATACAAGAAAAATCACTAACACTTCCCATTGTGGACTTTTTCAGAACGAAAGTGACGGGAGAACAAAAAATTGAGTCCCCGCTTACTGCTACTTCGCCTTTGGGCATGCCAAAGGAGACTACTACTAAGAAGGACACTAGGGGAATAATGATGGGGCCTCGGAGGATAGAAATGAGGAAATTAAGGTGGACATCCATGAATTGAAGGATGATCTGTTGCAGCTTCAAGGTAATATCCAGGACCTTAGTTCCAAAGAAGATTTACATGTGCTGAAAGGTGAATTCAAGGAGTTGGGCGAGAGTTTTAATAAGTTTGTGGACTTCACGGTTAAAGTGATGCACTCAACAGCCACGACTCTCCACCTTCTACACTAGGAGAGCCTGAAGACCTTAGAGAAGGAGAAGGACGATGGGAAGCTCTTCCAATTTCTAGCAGAGGACTGGTTGAAGCTGTTGCTAAATGGAGGAGGGAAAAACTCCAAATGACTTTCCTTCTATTTTTTTATTGTTTTTGGTGGTCGGTCGTTAAGGGCCTGTTTTATAATTTTTTTAATGACTCTGTTAGCCATAAGACTGGTTATATTTGGTTTTATGCTAATGTTTGGGTTATTTGGAACAATGCTGTTAACTTAGTCGGGACTATTTTTGTTGGTGATCATAGATTGGTTACCAATTTCATGGTGAAGTTGGGGCCTGTGGTCACTCATTTTTTGTTTTTGATTTTAAAGAAGGGTATTGGATGAGGGTGTGCTGGTGCTAGTAATGTGCTGTTAGTCTGGCACTTCTCGTGTTGGCTATGCTTGGTGTTTTGGGTCAGCCCCCTCGTTTTGGCTGCTTTTTAATTAAAAACACTTTGTGTGCCTTATCCTTTAAGAAATTTACATGATGTTTTCTTTAACACCTATCTTGCAACATTTATGTGCATTATAGAAAAGGCGTAATAGTGCCAATAGTGGAACTTACAAAGATATAGATTTGTCATAGTATCCATGATTCATTTGGGTGAGGATCTATTAAATGAGTTAAAAAAATAACTTATGAAGAATAAAGGGATGTGCAAGGGTTAGGGTTATAGTAATTTGAAGAGGGGAAGACAAAATGATTCACATATATTTTTTCATCCATATCATGATGGTTTCTTATGATGAATGATAAATTGGCTATGTTAGGCGATCCAAAGCATTTGATATAGGGAAAAAATATTTGTAGGTATGTTAATGAAGGATATGACAGAGGTCTAGGGGCATATAAAGCTAGGGAATGAAGGTAATTGATTAATTTTCTAGATGTATAATGACCTAGTTTTGGATCACACAACCATTGGACCAAGTTGTTGATTCATTGTGAAAAGGTGCAAACATGGGTACTGTTACCCAAATTTTTACATGCGGAAAAAAAGTAAAATTTGCATAAAGAAACATCTCTTTGACATTACTGTTCAGCCAATGCAAAAGAAATACATTGCTATTACATTCATATTATCAGATTATATTTGTACTCAAAGTTTTGATCAAATTCACACTTTCATATTCATAAACGATCATTACATTGTGCATTCATACTGAATGTATTAGACAAGTGTTCCTTTAAGGTCACATCTTGCATACTGAAACTTAGAGGACATATGCAGAAAAGAAAGTAAAAGAGAAGCATGATGAAATCTAGGGGTCTATATATTGCCTTTAAGAGGTCTTCTAGTTT
>MU227610.1:1314938-1326211 GCA_018584345.1 Thuja plicata | reverse complement strand
TATGAAAATGTATGTTTGCTGACTGTTTGAGCTATTTGTGGTTTTAACCCTAGTAGTGAAATCTGTCAGCCTATATGTTGAACAAAGATTTGAAGTACTAAACCTTTGATGTATGAGGTGGAGTTACTATTTTATCTTTCCATCAAAAGTCTGAATACATTCTTGGTGTACCACCCCATTTTCCCTTTCATTTTTAATCCTTTTTCCCTTTTCCCCATCAAGTTTCGAATCAGGAGGTGATATCCCGAATCAAATAGGAACCGGCCTAGAATCCGGAGACTCTTCCTCATCCATAGTTCACCCACAGCTAGAGGAAGTTTCCATTGTGAGGATGGAATTGTCATGTAGCCCTAATGCCTGAGTTAGGGTGACAATTCTAAGCCTGAACAGGTACATATAGATTTAGATTTAAATTTGTAGTTAAGAATTGAGCCATCATTTCTACATTAAAATTTAAACTAAGATAATTTCATACTACAAATTTAACCTAAAAGTATTTATATATGTATCATCTTAAAATGGAAGCACTTCCATGTTAAGAATGTTTAGCCTTCCTTAGGGGGTATTTTTGACCATCATCATATTGTCCCCTCATTTCTACATCCTCTCCTACTTCTGTGCCTGTTTAGGACCCTGATTGGGCCTCTCCGGGCACCATCCATCCCATCTGGCACATTTTCCAAGGGTTCTGACTCCCTTTGTCAAGGTTGACCTCTACCTTGACCTAGGTCAAGGATGACCTCGACTTTGACCTAGGTCCCCCTTTCTAGTTGAAAGTTTGTCAGTCGTCGGAGGTCATTAAAAGTTCATTTCCCACTTCCAGGTCGGCTGTTTTGGATTCTGAAGCGATGATTCTTAAATTATATTTAATATAGGTCCTCTTCTAGGGGTACATGTCTAATTGGAATTTAATTCTCCTATGTAGGCCTCTCTAGAAGATTGTGCTCTAGTTTCATTTATAAGGAAGCTTTCTCCTCTCATTTTCTCTAAGCACAAAAGTCTCTCTAAGAAAGAAGAAGCCAAACTAAGACTCACTAAGTGCATAACCATCATCAAGAAAAAATTCCAAGCATCCATTTCTCTAAATGTTTTCAAGTCTTCAAAGTGTTCAAGTATTCCTCTCAAGTATTCAATTTCTCCATTGAAGATCAAGGATTCAAGCTTTTAAGCATTTGAAGGGATTTGGTTCAAACATTCAAGATTCAAGCATTCAAGCCCTAGATCTATCCATCATGGTGGTGTGATCTTCCTTCAAGATCCTTTGTGCATCCTCAAGATTCATTCATTCTCTCTTCCAAGCACACAATCATGGAGGTTTATGGTTTCTAATATTGAGCCCAAGCTTTCATATTTACATACTTGTTTACATTCGAAATACAATTGCATATCTATTGAATACCATAGCTTCATTATTAGATATACTTCTACTACTTGCTAGCATTCTTTATTTCAATTTTTGATTTCAAGGTTAATTCCTAAATCGGGGTTTGACTAAGGCAAACCCCTCCCCCCAACAAACAAATCCATTTTTCTTACAGGTACAGGTTCATAATAGCGGATCAGAGTGTAGATTCGGATACCCTTTTCGGCAAACTTTTAGGATCCGAAAATAGATTTTCTGTCGAAGACTTTTTAGGTCGATTCTGCCCTAGGCCGGGAATCAAAAATTCTGGGTCAATGGTGACATTGACTTGAGGATCAAAATCGGAACTGTGTCAGATCGAAAAAATATTTTCGGGTTTTGTTCATCTTTGCATTTCTGTTCCAGATCTGGTTGTTGATTTTCCAGAAACTCAGTGCAGACCCCCGAAAACAACATTGTTCATATCTTTAACATTTCATGGTTAGCACTTTTCTCCTATCCATTTCAATTAAAGTTCTTAATCTTTTTAGATCTATCACACATTCTTTTCTATAAAACAAAACTTAAGATGTTCTTCTTTATTCTTATTTCCAAACGATTGAATCATTTATGCATTGATCCCTCCTTTGGGGTTAATCAATTTGGATCCTTCCTTTGTGTATTTGAAGTTAGAAGAAACATTTTATTCCCCTCACATTTCAATAAACATTCTAATTTCAAATGTAACAACATCCATTTCATATCCCACATTAAATGTAATTACCCCATTTCTTATATATTACATTTCTTATCTTACAATATACTATAAATTGACTTAGAGTAAAATTAAATAAATTTACACACTATTTCAAAATTTACTTAAAATAATTTTTATATCACAAATTTAACTAAAACTTAATATTTATACACTAAACTTAAACTTTAAATTTTTTAAAAGTAAATTAAAATAGTATAAAATTTTAATTAATTATTAAACTGAAGAAAAACAAATTTAATCCAAAACGAGAGGGGAGAGTGCAAGCTATGGAATTTTCACCCTTATACTTATAATAATAATACCCCTTAATGCATATAAATATTTTCGACAATCGCGAACGGCTTTTGGAAATGCTACTAGAATACGCAAATGTGATACTTAGCGAAAGCAATCCGGCACCAACATGTATTATGTATAGTCAACATATTAAAAAGGACACTAGATACTATGTGTTTAGGGACACTAGATACTATGTGTTTAGCGACCTTTGATGTTTTGACTTGTCTGATTCTTCCGTCTGTTTTTTTAATCTGCTCACTTTATCTTTTGATGTTCAATCATAATTCTTCCAACCCGTATACGCATAGCTATATTGTCTTGTGTTAATTTTCTCGATCCTGATTTCAGTTCTGTTGGGTAGACGAGATCCTCAATAATGTTTGCCAAGCGATTATTGCAGAAAGCAGTTGCAGCTGCGCAGGTATGTCAATTTAATCGGATTTAAAATTTCAACTTTAAGCTTCATTTAAACAATGCAAATCTGTATTTATTGAAAAAATGAATTTCCAAAATTGAATCATGACCACAACAAACTCTGAAATTTATTCAGGTTCATTTACTTGGACTTTTAGTGCACTGTGAATTAATTGTGGAATAGTCTCTAGAAAAGCAGGGTGTCGATTTCAGAGGCCAACGTGGAGAGAAATCAATGCCATAATAAAATTAGCAGAAACAAAATTAGTTTTTAAGTAAATTTTCAGTTGAAAAAAAGTGAAGGTGGTATTATAGGTCGCATCCTATTTTGGGGTATCAGGCCCTACTCATAGGATCAGGGATACTTCTTCGCTTTGCCATATATACATGGGTCAAACTTTCGATTTTGACCTCATGATTGGAAAACGCCCTACATCGGAAATAAAGAAGCGTTGCAGGCAATGGGTAAATGCATTAAACGAAGTGGTTCAAATATTTGGTGCAGGGACGGCGTAGATTTATTGAGCTTTTCTAGAACATGACCAAGCACCCTTGGATTGCCAATCCCTTGCCGATTTCAGTAAGAAAATAGTAAACTCGCTCCTTAGTGTGATTTACCTCCGTCCTTGCAGAGATAAGTCGTCGAGTAAATTCTTTGGCGTTATCGAGATTGGCCTACCAATAATTGGAGTTGGTTATAACTTATTCAGTAAAGTAATAAGCTATGTAACAATCACATCTAAAAATCAGCAACTAGTCATTCAGTTAACGAAGGGTGAGATAAGTTTTATTCTATGATTGTTTCCCAGTAACCAAAGTAGGTCAATCAGAGAAAATGCATATTCAGGAGTTACATTCATTATCGAATAAATAGGGACAACTTCATGTTATAAAAGAAATAAAATGTAAGAAAATACAACCAGTACAAAAAGGAAAGAATAATGTGCTTTAAGATATGGTCTCTACTAAATTGACCTCCAGTAGAAGGCCTCTCTTAGTGAACACACAAAGGAATCGAATAAGGCACTAAGTGGACAGCAAATGGGCAATATCTGTAGACAATAGTGCATTTAATAAATTAATAAAAAAATGACGTGCAAAGGCAACATGTATGACATTAAGTAAGGCCACCAGAGAAAGATGAATGTATGCAACAATGCAAATTATTAAACAGTGCAAAATGATGTGCAAAGCAATAAATATGTCATTAAGTAAGGCAATAAGAGAAAGATGAATGCATAACAATGTAAATTATTAAATAGTGCAATATGCCAACCAATATAAATGTCCAATCCAGAAAAGGTGGAGGGAAAAGAGATATCTACCTATAGTAGACCTTGCAAGTTTTAGGACAACGATCTCCACCTTTGATCAAAATTTGAATCCATGCACGGGTTTGAGTTGATTGACTTTTGAGAGTGTTACATGTTAAATGCAGTTTTGTTGCAGGGGCAAAAGTATTACAACTGAGATATATAATGTTGAATATTTTTTACAATCTTAATAGTTTTAGGCTTCAGCTGTGCCTGAAAATGTATGACAAAGATGAGGATCAGCTGATTGTTTGGGCCAATGAAGAATTCATCTCATAAATGATAAAATAACAGAGCCAAGACTGACTTGGGGAGTTGAACTGGATCTTCTATCTTTATGCATTGAAGTCATTTTAGTTTGTTTTGTCAACTACTGTGCTCATTCTTCAAGACAAATACACCCATTGGTGTACGGAGTGAAGGCATGCAAGAGTCATCATAGATTTCCACAATCCATGATAAATATTTGAGTGCTGCTTCTGGATTTGATTATGTGCATATTTTTTCATCAACGTTTCGAATCACACTCTGTGATCCATCATCAGGATTAAGAGAGAAAGCAAAAGGAGAAAATGAGATAAGTTGCAGGCCTAAACTCTTAAAAAGGGGGAAGGTTGAAGGGAGGGCAGAGTGGTCAAAGGGAGTCAACAAAAAGTCAAAGGAAAGATCACAAAAAATATAAAAAGAAGAAAGAGAGAACTTAAGCTAATAAGAAAGGAGAAGAAGATAATTAAAAACAAAGCACAAGAACCCAAATTTTAATTTTCAAATATACTAAAAAAATATTAAAACAATACAAACAAATAAATAAAAACATTATATATATATATATAAAGAGACAATAACCTAGAAAAACAAATTTATGTATGCAAGAGGTTGGAGAGTGTTTAGAAAGATTTCAATTTGAGAATGCTGACTGCATTCCAATTCTTATCCTAGAGGACATGACAAGAAAAGGTTGAAGTCCATTATGAATTCTAGAGACAGTTTGACTATGCTTAATCATTGAATTCATTAGCTGCAACACAAATACAACTCACTAAGGCATGAAGTGAAGGCATGTAAGAAGTTGGAGAGAGCTTAGAAGGAACTCAAATTGAGAATGTTGAACGTATTCCAACTTATCTTAGAAAATACAGCAACTAAAAGTTGCAGGTCTATTGCCATGAATTCTAGAAATAGTTTGACTATGCTTAGTCGCAGATTTCACTATGTACAAGTGTTAGGATGCTAGATTGATGTTCTAAGAGACCCTTATGAAGGGAACATGCTTGTTTAATTTGACTTACAATTGATTCTTTGTTGATTTCTTTTTGCTATTGGGCTCCCCCATGGTGAATCACTCTTGTTGATGTTTTTTTAACGTGACGTCGTTTCTATTGCTTGCTTATGCTGTTTCCTAGCAGGTTTCTAACATCTCATAGTACAAGTAGATAAGAATCAGCTGTATTGGTGATTCACCAGCATAGTTCTTGTTATTAACAACTTGTAATTGTTGGAATTGACCTTAAATAAGCATACTCTTGGTCACACTATGGTTTTGTGGATTGATTAAATATTCACAGGTGCATGGTAGCATGATGTAGAGTATGAAGGATTAACCCTTGAATAATGAATTTATGCTGTTAGAAATCAGCCAAAGGTGCTGTAGAGAAATCACAGTTTGCAACCTTAAAAGTCATTCAACTAAGCACAAAAGTTGTGAGCAACATAGTTTTGGAAACAAATCCATTTTAATGAATAATACAATGAAGCATCCATTTTTATTACAGATCAGATGTTTTCCGAGCAGTTTTCCTTGAGCCTATAGGGGTTTCCTAACACATTTTAGACTAGTGTACTTACTTCCATTGATTGATGACAAGGAGTTGCTAAGTTTTGTTGCATGGTACATTTATGTGGAAGCTCTTAAGAGAGCATGGAACGAATAACTCGGATAAATAAACCAAAAAATTTAAAGGGAAAATAGAGAAATAAGAAAAAAATGTCAGCACTGTTGGCTAAATATTTTGCAAGTCACTAAGACTACAACTTGGCAAAATGTTTCTTTTAGGCAGCAGTATGTGAGATTGCTTTCTCCTCTCAGCAATAGGGGAGGCTCCCTTCTTACCGCAGGTGGCTTCAAGTAAAACTGAACTGTATCACACACAGTTCTCCTTGCTACAGTAATACCAGTGGCTCAAGGAATGACTTAAGAACAATCATTTGAGACAACATTTTGTTTTATCTAAATATGAAATAATATAAGAGCTCAAAGTCTCTTATCCTTACTTCAAATAATTACTCTAATTTCGGATGTGCAAGAAAGCTCAAAGTCTTCCCTTGAACACCCTCTAATTGATCTAGGATTCCAACATTGAAGCCCAAAGTCTTCAACTTAAAAATTTTACAGCCACTACTCTTTATAGTAATCCTGATCTTCTAAAGCACAAAGTCTTTAGAAAACTTGGATTAAAGGTGCTCCAATGATATAACCAAGATGACTATTTAATTTGAACAAGGATCAATGAATGCAACATAAGAATACATCCATTAATGGTCAAGACAACAACACAAACTCTGTCAATCTCTATTCCTTTATTCAAATGCTTAGCTCTTTTACAATGAAACACAAAGTCTTCAGAACTTAAGAGTTTTGCTCATAGTTTACTTGCACACAACAAAAGATGAATATTTACAATGAGCTTCCTCCTTGGTATAGGAAAAGAGGAGAGAGGAAAGTGGAGAAGAAAAGGGAAACCCTTAACCACTTTGATTTATTCAACCCTTATTTCTAACTAACTATGACCTATTCAAAGCTTATCCATAACTAACGAACTTTGACTTATTCAATGCTGCAGGACCTAATGTACTTGCAGCATGATTACATAAGAACACTTTACATATTTTTGTGTAATCTGTCAAAGATTCTACACTTTTACAAAGTTTGAGTGTCCCAACAACACTTCAAAGGAAATTTATACAAGTCTCAAATTGACATAGAGACTTGTGTATCAGGGATGGATCCAGTGCGCCTGTATGCTGAGCAATGTTTGCAGTCTTGCATGCAACACTTGCTGCCCTTGAAATTGCACCATTATATCCACTTAGGTCCTTTTGTAAACGGTTCAAGATAGCTCTAAAATCAGCTAGTTTGTCCATAGAGTTACAACCAAAAGTTTCAGGTTCCAGTTCCTGATGAATGATTTGCATAAACCCTGACATGGCTTGTTCCTCTGTAATCAGCTTGCCATTATTGGTCATTAGCTTGCATGTTAGCTCTTCAAAGATCTTAATAACGATTCCCTCTTGTTCAGTGCACACCTGTATGGCATCATGGACCTCTGTCTTCAAGTTCTTCAGAACTTGTTCTTTGTTTATCATCTGATCCAAGAATTTGAAATACATCTCCTTTGAAGAGACTATCTAATATGTGCATAGGATGTCAATGTTAGCTTCTGCCATCTTTTTCCACACATATAAGTCTTCACTTAGAGTCCTTGATTGCTGATTGAAAGATACAACCAGCTCTTGTAATCGATCGATGGTCTTCTTGACATTTTTGAACATGCGATATACATCTTTGATTACCAACACTCCTTGGGTTTCCAACTGGCTGCCCCAATCATCTATTCGTTTAGTAGTTTCTTTTTCTGCCACAGCTTGTCTGCTCTTTTGTTTAGCTATTCCATTGCATCTATGACATCTAATTGACAACCCAAGAATGATTGCTTACCCAATTCCACCCTGGTAATCTTGTAATCTGTAGCCTGAAGATCATCAGTAGGTTTGTCTGAAAGTATTTCAGCTACCTCAACATATTTGGTATTTTGCTCATCAACAATAACCTTCGAGACTACTTTTGCCTTTTTATTTTTAAGAGCCCGAGATTTGCCCTTTGGTGTAAGATTAAACTCTTTTGGAGGCGTTTCCAACTTCTTTCTTTTTTATGAGATAACACCCAACCAAGAAGGTAAAATGAAAGAGGAAGAACCATCGGTTGCCACCATGGTAGTCACCGGCTCTGCTTGAGAAGTAGGGGCAGTTGTGATGAGTGCCTCTTCTTGCACTGTTGTTGCTGTTGTTGCAAATGGATTCTCCTGAACTTCTTTCCCCATGAACACTTCAATCTGTGCAGATGTCAGATTGTTGCTTCCCATGAGCGTATCCAACTTGGGCAAATCCTCAGATAATTCATTAAAGACATGCGACATGTCTTCTTTTTGCGCTGGAGCCGCATAGGAGATGGGTGTAGTTGGCACAATGGTAGTCGAGTGTATAGACGACAAATGCATTGTGAAGGAGTCAACATCCGTGTCGAGTGGTGACATAGGAGGTTCCTCCATCTCTGGCGCTGATTCAGGCATGGCTTGGATTTCATCCGCCTTCTGTACTCGTGGTAGCTCAGGAGTAACTGAATCATGCAACTCTTCTTCACTATCTGAGATTTGGATCATTTCAGGCCCCTTTGCTTTGGATGTTGCATTGGGTGTAGGAGCCTTAACCATGAGTTTTCCTCCCTTAATAGCTAGCTTTTGAATAGTTTTGACTTCTAATGTTGAGGCTTCTCCTTTTCCTTTACCTCGAATCTCCGATTTCAAACCTATCAGACCAGCAAGATCGAAATCCTTCCCCGACTTGACTTTGATACTTCTCACACCCCTCCTTTTCAGCCAAATGTTCGTATTGGCTAAGATGCTCTGAAATCTGTCCCAAATGGACATACTTTCTTTTACTGACTAGCATGGAGGTGGAATAGGCAAGTTCTTAATATGATGCTTCCTATATTCTGGATCCAGAATATCATCATCATCATCGACCCCATCAGGAATATGTGCAAGGTTGAAGTCCACAATTTGCTTCATGGTAAGACGACAATAGTCCATTTTTGCAATGTCAGCCTCAGTGCGAAGATCGATCCAAATATCTTTAAGGCGGTGAATATGGATGAACTGCCTTCTAATTTTATCATTCATGCCCCTCTAGTCGAAAGAGCTTCAGACCATAAATTTCTTCTGATTAATCTCCTGGAGTTCAAACTCCATACACTTGGCCTTTGGTACCGTATCAAGTGAGTATCCACCAATCTTCAAGGGATTCCGCGAAGAGATGCCAACTCTCGGTCTATGCAAGCTAGATTGATATGCCTGTATAGCCATGAGTTGTCGAGCCAACTCCATTAGGATGATCTTATCAGTTGGACACTTGGGTAAGGTATATGACTCCTCTCTGAAATACCCCACCCTTAGGTAGGTGAAGTTTGGGAATTGGAGAAAGAGGCACCCATACTCACTGACTTTATTCCAGGCTTCATCAGAAACCCTCTTATTCAGGAGTTCTTTATCAAACAAGCATCTGTAGTGCCCAAAGAAAGCATCTTGCACTCTTTTGTAATGAATACGACTTGATCTCAGGGGCAGTAGATCAAAATAGACCCAAACAGGTTCTTGTGACCTTTCTCCTTTGGTAGAGAGTCCCGAAAAAGACCCTAGGGCAGCAACAATATAAACCAAGTACAAATTCATGTAGAAAGTACCAGTCGTCGTAACTTGTGCTAGTTGCTTACAAAGAGAGTCACTTATGAGCTCACCTCAGAAAAGCCTCTGCCTTGACTTCAAAATCAAAGAGAAGTACTTGTACATCCAAGGCTCGAAAAGATTTGATTCTTTAAGTCCTCTGACTTTGCTCAACAGGGTTATGGGATCATGAATTTCTTCCTTGAAATCGGACCTATGCATTCCCTTAAGCCATCTCACAAAATCGGGCCTCTTGGTGATTAACTAGTGCTCATTGATGTATCTCATGCAAGCTGATTTTCCATTTTCCCAGCTATTGAGAGCCTTCTCCACAGTCATGTCCATTACAACCGGAGTTGGAGGTGTTAATATTTTCCAGATTTAACAAGGAATGTTCAAACTATAGAGATCTTTCAATTAACTAAGCACAGGATAAAATAAAGTAAACATAAAGAAGGATAGATGATACCCGGAAATCAGACTTGACAAAGTCTTCAATCTTCAGGAATGTGCCTTCTTTGAATGTCAAATTAGCCCATCTAGGGCTTTTCTTGAGTCAGACTCAATCAATGCTCAGATCTGTCTCAATATGTCTGTAATTATGCCTCAATTAATCCATCTGATTGAGTCTTTTAATTCTGCTCTTTGTAGCAGACCCAAATTGTATCAAAGTGATTCCAAATACGCTGAAGATGATTCTCACAATCTACTATTTAATTAGCAATTCACATCTACAATAGTCTTCTAATGTGAGCCTCCAAATTAGCACCAAGTCTGCACTAATTCGGACTTCGATATCATGAGAAATATATATGATATACCAATGATCTGCCTTTAGTCCGAATGTAAGATCAGACTTTATGTCTGCCTCTAATTCACATGATCTGAACTGTCACGAATTCCAATAACCTGCGGAATATATGTATGACATATTTCGCACCAATAATCTGCTCTAAAGCCCGCATGATCTGCTTCAGTTCGGATCTGCTTCTATGTATTTCAACCAACACTAATTGTATAATGCAGCTCGCACTAATGATCTACTCTTCGATCATTCAAACAGTTGGAATAAATTCACACAATGTTGAACAATTTCTTCAATAAGAAATTCGCACAAGAGAGATGAATTCGCAAACTTGAATTTAAAGGAGAAGAACAAGCATTATGTATTTGGTATGTCTTCTCCAAGAATCGATTTACTTATATATGCAAATGGAGTGCCTCCTCAAGAGGCCGACTTGGATAATTCTAATAATAAATATATTTACCCAAGAGGACGACTTGGGCACCCTTTAATTATAATTTAAATCAAACCATTTAAGCATATAAAATCGATCTTATTAATAAACAATAAATATTAAATATTCCCTTATATTTAATATTATTATTTATATATCGAATTATAATAATAAATATATATTCTATATATTTATTATTATTATCCAAGGTATAAGATATTTGTCGTAAAGGCCATAATATCAACACTTCCTCTTGGACTTGAGGCAAAGATCCACTCATGGATTCCTCATCATAAAACATAACCAAAATGGATTCCATATAAAAAATCCATAGATCTCACATCTATGAAGGTAGATCTCCATTCTACCAATTTTGATAAGAACACATATGTTCATTATCATTCCCAACCATAG
>MU227610.1:1271074-1290208 GCA_018584345.1 Thuja plicata | reverse complement strand
CTACCCGGAAACTTGTCCCCCCGTCCCGACGTCCCCCCGTCCCCCAAGGTGGTGTAACTATGCTAGATACCCTTTTCAGAGTTATAAAACATATGTGAAATCAAGGTATACTTGTTTTGGAATGTGGGCTTCAAATTTTGACTGATTTGTGGCGGATTAGGCCTAATTAGGCCACATTAACAAAGCAACTCTATGAAATATTGGACACCAACTCCTAAACTCTTCACCACAGGTCTAGATGTGTTGAAAACACTCCAATTCCACAATTTCCAGCATAGGTCACAACCTCCAATAGGCCCAATCATCAAACCCTTGGGCTAGGTCTCTTTAAGGCATTTTGAATAAGGGTTTCATGGAAATGCCACTTCCAAACCTTCTCAAACCTCACCAACACTTCAAACACCTTGGATTAGGTCTGCACATGCCTCTTGGACCATTATATGGTCGGCCACTTCAAGGATTCATCAAACCCCATCTCCAACATCTCAACTTTACAAGGAAAATGTGTAACAGTCCCCTAGGGCATCAACAAAAAGCCATCAAATGAGATCCACTGCTCCTGTAAATCATTCAAATAAACAAAACATAACAAAATGTGCCATTCCACCGAGTTACAGTGTTATACAATAGGTGGAATGGCTAAAAATCCATTTTTTCTCGCTTTCAAAACCTGTCACAAGGTGTTACAGGCAGTTTGTGATGAAATGTCTATAAAAACCACAAAACTTAATGAAATGACCTCAAATCAATTGCAAAAGAAAGCTAACTCAGAGCACTATTATTCCATAACAATTTCTTAGCATGAGAAAACCGTACAGAACCGTACAGGTCTGAGAAAGAGGAAAAAATCAGTAATTTCTGAATATGCTTATTGAAAAACAGTGACTTCTTATTGCATTTTCTTCCTTACAAACTCTAACCTCTCCACCGAGGTTCTTCAAACATAAATAGACTCAAACTTTTAAATCTCTAATGACCGTTGGGAATATATTAGTGCAATTTTGCACTTTTTAAAATTTTTTGCATATGACAACATTAGCAAATTTTGACAACTTTTACAATTTTGGACATAATGTTACCAAACTTTATTGATACCTATCTAATGACCTCCAATGACTTAATCATGCCTAAAAGAGGGCAACCAACCCTTATTACATCAAGAAATTGCCATGGAAGGCTTATTTGCACCTTTTGCTCCCTTGTGACAGCGAAGGTAGTTTCTTGTCAATTTTGCACTATGGACACAAAGTGACTTACAAACACATGATTTGACTACAAATCCTTTGAAAATGATCCATGGGATCTTATTCATGACCTTGACAACAATCAAAATGTAAAAGACTCATACTTTCCCTCATGGAGGCATGACATGGGGTGCTCCGGCACCAAATATGGCGGGACAAACGAAAATGAAGAATCTAACATGCCAAGGAGACCAACCTAAACCCAATGAGGTATGCAAAGTATCCTACCATATCCTTTTACTTGTATCAAAGAGTCAAATGAATCTTTGATACTTTGAGAAGTACATGAAATGAATTGACTCTATCTTGACTCTAAATTGATTTGAAAGATGGGTTATAATGCCAAAGGTATTGGGAAGCATGGTAAAGGCACAAGGAGTTTCATAATTGTTGAGGAAACACCTTAATATGCAGGCTTGCATATGTTGGCGGCAAAGAAGTTGGAAAATGCACCAAAATAGTCAAATCAAGAAAAACTTGCAAAGATGAAGAACCCAAGCACTAGCTCAAAAAACACAACCTACACAAGGTAATGCCATCATTCTTTTTGTGTCTAAATAATGAGTAGGTTTCTAATGGAGAGGACGGTAGTATTACACTGCTTCAAAGGTTCAAAGAAAACTGTCCAAGAAGAGGGCATCAACTTGATGATGAAGGGGGTTGTACATCATCACATCTTGATTAAATGGCTGAGTGAAAAGTTATTTTAAAGAGAGGGCAACCTCACAAGAAAGGAAAAAACATCAAAGAATATTGTAAAGCGATCTTCAGTGAAAAAGAAACAGCCCAAGGAGGAGATAGAGCAGTACCACTCTGCAACAGTAAGGAGACAAGCATAAGGGCAGCCCAAGAAGTTATGCAAGAGACAATTCTTCTACTGCTTGCTTCATTTGTATTAAGAGAGACATGTATCCCAACAATGTTGGTATTTCTATCCAATTCCATTTTATGGAATGATTAACTATTGTTTGGCCATGCGTAGGAAGAAGCAATCCCTAACCAAGAAGTACAATTTCTTTTAAAAAAAGGAATGTCGACAAAAATGTGGTAGGCCTAAAATTTGACTTGGACTTGGGACTTGATAAGATTTCCGAACACTAATTTTTTTTTAATAATCTTAAAAAAATGCAAAAAATTGTATTTAGAGAATTGATAAGTAGTTTTTCATTCATTTATAGATCAAAAAGAAGTCCGATGCACATTACAATGTCATTTGATCATAAATTACAAATCCATATTAATATTTGTCAAATTATTTCTATGAGAAAATTCTAATTGTTTGTGTGGGTGCCCTTGAAATGCATGGTGTTGGTTCCTCTTGGTACGGTCTAGATCGGGGGTCCAACGAAATATAGTCTAACCTAGCAGCCTAAACAATTCTTTGTCAACATTCTATGTCAAATTGAAACAACAATGTTTTCTGTATTGATTCTAGCAATTTCCGTTTAAATGTCTTACAATCATGTTTACAATGAACCTAATTTATTACATAAAATGGAAAAATCTGTTCTATGCCTTGATAAATATCGTAATTTGATTATTTTTTTTCAGTTAGTTTAATCTTTGGTTTTCTCTGTTTCCCCCAATGTCTCTCCATTCTCCAAATGGTTGGCCTCTTCGCAATGCTCCTTGCTTTTCCATTTTCCCTTTAGTGCTAGCATAGTCCCTTCTGCCATGATTTAGGACACAATTTCTTCAAGAACAACTTGTCCAAGTCTCTGCATCTGTCCTTTTGTTCCTTGTAGCTTTTTTTGCCTTCATCTTCTTGGCCCAAAATTTCCCCATGAATGATTGGGTAATGATCCTCGATCATTAAAAATTTAGTGTTCATCTTCTAGGAGGATTTGTTTTCATGCTGGGCCATTATCAAACAATATAACTCGTTTGAAATTCCCATTTGATTCTAGATGAGTCTTGCCACATCATTTTGTTTAAAAACCCTGAACTCCGTCTGCTTGATTCTTACTAAAACCACTTGATGATTTCATATGCCAAGTCTTTGACCATAACTCTTTTTTTTTGGGCTAAGGAAGGCGTTCTTTTGGCAAGGTATGTTGGCTTTTAGTTTTTGGCCCACCAAGTCACTGTAGAGTCTGAGTCTTGTTACTTTGGTTTTGATGGTATCATCATGGCTGGTTATTCAAATGTGATTTATAGTTGTAAATGTAGGAAAATATAAATTTATTTGTTTAAACATTTTTTTAGGAACTTGGGAGGATTTTAGGTAAATTTGACTTCAAACGGTAAAATTGATTTGTATTTTGTTCTGTTGTGTAAATAACACTTCAGTTAATGGGAGAGTATAAGAGATGCTGGAATATTTTCATTATTTTCTGTTTATAATGTTTAAATAATCCAATACATGGAGGCTATTCTTATTAATGATATTGTAACAAGTATCATCTTCAGATGTCATGAACTTGGCTGAGTGCTTTAATTTGATTGTTTTTTTTTTCTGCATTATATAAAATAAATTTATAATAACCCTTTGGAATAATTTGTAAGTACTAACAATGTTATCTTTCAATTTAGGTGAACCAATCTGGTTTACTACAAGGGGGTTTAAGACCAGCTGATTTGAATCCACATGTAACGTTGCACTATGGAATTCCATCAACATCGTCTCTTTTATCCTTTGATCCCTTTCAACGAATTTTAGCTGTGGCAACATTGTAAGTTTCATGTAGTCTTTATTATTACTTCCTTTTTGTTACTAAAGATTTCATGTGTTTGGCTTTAAGTTTTTTCACAAGGAATTAGATTATTATACTTGTTATCTGTTATATTAGATACTATGCTTGTTTGTTTCATGTTGCCAATTAGAACTTCTAGGTCCTTAAAATAACCCTGTAGGAGAATTTATTAGATTGCACCAAATCATAGGAAATTTAAATCTCAAATGTCAATATAACATTTTGTCTGAAAATGACAGATACCAAATTCTGGCTGAGGTCAATTTCATATGCAGAAAAAATTCTCAAATCCATAGAATTTAAAAATATAAAGCTTGTCTTTGTTTGTATTACTAAATTTCAGAAAAGTATGTTTTCATATGCTTCATTCTTGTGAACAGAAGTTTTTGAGTACACAGTAAAAATCTAACTACAACTAATTACACACAACCAGCATTACTGATATGGATTGTTGCTGGTTAATTTTTTTTCTCTCCATAAAATGCAACCTTAGTTGCGAAAGATTATATTGATAATAAAAAAATATTACATCAATTTCTTACATCGAAACCCGACCATAGTCAGCATGAACATCATTACAAGAAGAGATGGCCATCATAGTGCCGGACAAAAAACCCCAGCCACACCAAGGAGACTAACATGCCTGGGACTCTGAAACAAACATCATTGTAATGAGCCCAACCAGGCTCTTCCAATAATTCTATTTGATTTTTGCACAAGAATGATAATTATCTAACAAATCACCCTTATTTAAAGTATGCAATTCTAAATCGATGCTTCTCAGCCAGCATATACATTCAATTAAAAATGGCATACACAATTAATCCACTGGAATTATTGTTCAAGAGTTTATTTCACATTTGCTGACTTACACTATCACAAAATTATTATAAAGTGAGGGTATGGTAAATACCGTTTTTCCCTGTGCATACAATTCTCAGCCAATGCTGGTGCCACCTTGCAGAATTCTGCCAATGCTGATCACGGCCCAAGCCAGAGGCTCCCAACTCGCGGCGGTAGCTATATGTCTCCCTCACAAAGGAGAGACTAGGCAGCTGGTTAAGGTGGATGCGGCCTAGCGTTGAAGCATGGCCCAGTTTGAATATCGCGGCCCTTCAATAGCGTTGTGGCTGCTGCCCAATTTGCGGCCAGCTATAGCAATGGTGGCCCTTCTCAGTGGTGCGGCCTGTTATCAAATCGATCTCAGCTGTCACATGCGTGGACTTGGATGAGCATACACCTTTCGCAGCAAGCATGTGGATTTCTTTATTGCAGAAATTAACACGGCCTCTTATGCAGACCTCAATTCAATCGAATTCAATCTAGAATTCAAAGCTTCCTCGTATACAACAACACGAAGGAAAAGCAATCGATTATACAACAACAATCGATTGATGATTAGCTCAAGAAGAATCAGTCTTCGAGAAACTAATTTGACCCTTATATTTCAGCAAGGGCACAGATAATTTGGAACAATTTCCAAGACTAGATTTAATATAAAATATTCGATGATCAGCTTCACAAATGAGCCCGTATTTATAAATCCTTGGATGCCAAAGTTTCCAAAAATATCACCAGTTAAACATTCTTCAATATGTCAACTTCTAAATCATTATAATAATAAAGTATTATTATTATAATATTATAACCATTTTATTAATTAATAACATATCGTTATTAATTAACACAATTAATTATCAAATATGATTCTGATGATGATTCCTGCATCCCCTGCTGTAACGACTGATCAACATGGTCCTCAACTGCACTGCCAGAAATAGTAACTGTCCCCAAACTGACTTACTATAAATAGTAAGTCCAAATTTGCGACAATTGGCAAATCTGACCACTGAGACCCTCAAAACATCCTGTCAACTCACGAGGGTCGCGGTGATTAGTTGACCATACTCAGGCTCCTAGAACCTGCTAATTTGGGGACATCACAGTCCTCCCTCCTTGAAATTGCTTGTCCTCAAGCAATCGCAATCTAGGGTGCTGCATAATATCCTTGGGTTCCCAAGTAGCATCCTCGTCGGGTAACCCCTGCCACTTAACCAGATACTCACTAATAGTCCTCCGGTGCAACTGTCTCTCGCGCACATCCATAATGGCCTCCGGTATCAACTCCAGTTTCCCCTCATCATCCAGGGGCGGTAATACAGTAGAAGTAATCACAGTTCGGCCTAAGGCCTCCTTGAGGTGCGAAACATGAAACACATTGTGTACTCTACTGTCGTCAGGTAAATCCAGCTCATAAGCCACCTCTCCAACACGTCGCACCACGCGAAACGGTCCATAATACCGTGGCTTGAGCTTTTCTGCTCCACTCTTCCGGATGGAAGACTGCCTATAGGGCTGCAACTTCAGATAAACCATGTCCCCAATCTCAAAAGAGCGGGCTGTCCTCTTTTGATCCGCATACTGTTTCTGCTTATTCTGTGCTCTTTGAATATTATCTTTCAATGCCCTCATAATATCCTGACTGTCCTGCAATAACTCACCTGCACTGGGCACTCTGCTGTCACTGCACAGTAAATCCACAAAAGTCGGGGGATCATAGCCGTACGAGGCTCGGAAAGGGGACATATGTATGGTCACATGAAACGTGGACTTGTAACAATACTCGCACATATGTATCCACTTAACCCAAGCCCTCTGCTATGATGAGACATAATTCCGAAGATAGCCTTCAACCCACTTGTTGACAATCTCTGTCTGGCCGTCAGTCTGTGGGTGATAATTGGTACTCGGTGTCAACTCTGTACCACATAACGTGAAAACCTCCTGCCAGAAGTGGCTCATAAAGCGACTATCTCGGTCACTCACAATGTTCCGGGGTAGGCCATGCATCCTAAACACTTCTCGGAAAAATAAATCTGCTAGCTGCACTGCAGAGTAAGTAGTGGTGATAGGGAAGAAATGTGTGTATTTAGTGAGCCTTTCCACTACCACGAAAATACAATCCCGCCCTTGGGCTTTGGGTAGCCCCACAATGAAGTCCATAGAAATACTCTCTCATTTCTGCTTAGGAATGGGAAGTGGCTGTAGCAACCCGACGGGGTAAGTGTGCTCTTGTTTATTCTGCTGACAAACAGAGCACTCGCAAACATATCGCTGAACATCTCCCTTCAGTCCCTTCCAGATAAACCTCTCTCGAATCTGCCTGTAGGTTTTAAAGGATCTTGGGTGACCCACCATAGGTGTATCATGGAAAGCCCGAAATATGATCTCACAGACCCTTGATCAGCCACAAGAAAAATCCTACCCTTGTAAATGATCAACTCATCCACAAGGGAAAATCTGTCATCCTGAATACTGCCATCAATAAAATCTGTTGCCCATGTATCCCTGGCATACTCAGCTAGAATCAAATTTCTCCAATCCTCCGAAACCTCGGTGAGCGAACAAAGGTGGGGTCTCCGTGAAAGGGCATCGACAACAACATTTTGGGTCCCTTTGATATAGGCAATATCAAAGTCATATGATTGCAATTTACTCACCCATTTCTGCTGCCTCTCATTGAGGTCTCGCTGCCCCAGGAAATGTTTCAGACTATTATGATCGGTTTTGATGCAAAATTTGCTCCCCACCAAATACTGTCTGAATTTGGCCAATGCATGCATAATGGCCAACATTTCCTTATCATACACACTGAATGCTCTCTCTGGACCCCGTAGTTTCTGACTCTCGAAAACAATGGGATGGCGATCCTGGGATAATACTGCTCCTATACCCTCTCCTGAAGCATCACAGTGTAAATCAAAAGGCCTCGAGAAATCTGGTAATGCCAAGACTGGGCAAGTAGTCATAATGGTCTTGAACCTCTCAAAGCATTCCTGCGCCTAAGCGGTCCACTAAAAAGCACCCTTACGTGTCAAGTCTGTAAGGGGGCCAACATGTCTAGAAAAACCCGCCACAAATCTGCGGTAGAAAGCACATAATCCGATAAACCCTCTCAACTGTGTCAGGGTCTCCGGCGTGGGCCAATCTAAAATGGCGCGGACCTTATCAGGATCCATACGCACACCGTTTGCACTAATAATATGACCCAAATAGAGCAGCTCCGTCATCCCCAGGGCACACTTAGATTCCTTGGCATATAAGGAATCCCTCTCCAAAATACTCAATACTGTAACAAGGTGTGCAACATGGTCGTGGCAAGTCTTTCTATAGACCAGGATGTCATCGAAAAAAACCAACACAAACCTCCTGAGCTGGTTGTGGAACACCCTGTTCATCGTGGACTGGAAGGTAACTGGGGCATTTGTCAAACCGAAAGGCATGACAAGGAACTCGAAGTGCCCATAGTGACATCTGAAAGCTGTCTTCTCGATGTCCTGTTGCTTGACTCGGATCTGATGATAACCAGACCTCAAATCTATCTTTGAAAAGAACTGTGCCCTGTGCAACTCATCGATCAACTCGTCAATCCGAGGGATGGGATACCGGTTCTTAATAGTCTTCCTGTTCAGCATCCGATAATCAATACACATGTGCAAGGTGCCATCTTTCTTCTTCACTAGAACAACTGAAGAAGCAAAGGGAGATTTACTTGGCCGAATGTGTCCCATCTCAAGTAGTTCGTGTATTGTTTTTTCGATTTCATCTTTCAGCCGTTTCGGATGCCGGTAAGGAGTGATCATAACGGGCTTAGTGCCCTCCTCCAACTCTATGATATGCTCGGTTCCCCTATCTGGAGGTCTACTCGAAGGTAAGTCTCTAAACACCTTATTGTGTTTAGTTCTCAGTTGCTGAATATCAGGATGATATGTGAATTTATTTGAGTGATCTAATGAAGGCATCAGTCTACACTCAACTGCCCAATCTATCTCATCCTCATGTTGCACCAAATACTGCATCCGCCGGAGTGAAATCTGCTTAAGCCCCTCATCTCTAATGGCCTTAAGTACCGTGGTTTCCCGTCCAAGATAAACCTTATCTCCATCCTCTCTGTACTGATATAGATGTCCTTAATGGTATGTAGCCATGCCATCCCTAAAACCAAGTCAGTACCACCCATATCCACCACATAAAAGTCTGTCTTAAAGGCTTAAGTACCCAGCTTAACTGGTAAATCAGCAACCATCTTGTTACACTTAAGAGTGTAACCATCTGCTACCTGTACTTTCAACCCCTCAAAATCCTCTGTTTGGATTCCTCTGCGAGTCACCAAACGGGAGTCAATGAAATTATGTGTGGCCCTGGTGTCAAATAGCGCAGTCACCCTCTGCCCAGCTAGAAGACCATGTAGTCTAAAGTCAACCTCTTTTTTCATGTTGGAGAGGTATGCTACTTTGAGGTTGGATGCCTCCACCTCTTCTTCTGTGTAACCATCCGTGCCCTGAGTGCCTTGATCCTGATCATCCATCTCACCTGTATACTCAGGAACATCTCCATCATCGTAGAACCATTCCATCATCCTGTGCTTACCCTAGGGTTTCATAGGACAATTATGGGTAACATCATACGGTCCTCGACAATAAAAGCAAAGTTTCTTCCTCCTTAAATCATTAAGTGTTTCCTGATCTAAAGGTGCTGCCATGGAACGTTTAGATTCTGATTTTCCTTCCCTTCTTGGGGCTGTCCTATCATAAGGTGGTCCTGGAGGTCTTGCAACAAACTTTCTCTTTGGTGCAGAAGACTCCAAGTCTCTGGCCTTCTTCATGGCCTCATGTAGAGATGGGGGATCTAGGGATTTAACCCATTTGCGTAATGGTTCAACTAATCCCTCCAGGAATAGCATCACCCTTCTCCGCTCTGAGATATCATATACCATCACTGATATGCGCTGAAACTCACTAATGTATCCCTCTAAGCTGGCTGTTTGACGTAACTGAGCCAACTCTCTGAAATAGACCTCAGGGTCTTTTTTGTCGAAGCACTCAATCAGCTTGTCTACAAACTCTTGATAGACCGTAATCTGGTCGTGATGTAGTGATCTCAGTCCATGGTACCACTAGTCATGTGCAGTTCCATCTAAGTGCAAGATTGCAAATCTAATGGCGTCCACCTCAGTCATCGGACGCAGTGCAAGGTAGGTATCAAGCTTGTGGACCCAAGCTCTAGCAGTGACCCTACCGTTGCCATCAAAATGTGCTCGCATCATCTTGCTAGCTACCTATCTCAAATCATTATGTCCCATCCTTTGCCTATCTTGTGCGGGTCTTCCCCTCGCATGCTCCCGTTTCTGGGTCAGATATCTGTCAAAGTTTAAATTTTGTTTCAAGGCTGGAGGGAGGGCATCCCATTCAACATAGTGTGTGACTATGTCGTCAGCAAAAGGGACACTCTCATCATCAACACTGGCTGCATCAGTCTCTGGCCTCATAAATCTAGGCCCTCGGGGCTTGAACTGATCTCCCCTGTTATCTGACCTGTCAGCTCTATCATGTCTCGGGGTCCTAGGTTCGTAATCTCTGTGCCTGTCATCAACCCGCGATTTATGTGATGCGACAGAAGCATCATGTGATCTCTCCCTACTCTGTCCTCTAGGAAGAACGATCCGTCTTAATGTATCAGAAAGCTCATGTAATACATCAGCTACATGATGCTGGCCTGCAGCTAAGTTCTTGAATGTTTCCCTAGCCTCTCTATCTATATCTGCTTCATTAGCAAATGTGGGTCTGGCCTGACCTGCTGAGCCACCTGCATTATTATCTCCACCCAGTACTGTGCCAAACTGGATATCTGGATCATTTACGGTTGGTGGAGGTGACTGGCCTCTCCTGTAATAATGTCTACCAGGGATGAATCTCCTGTCATCAACCATAACTGACTTCCCAAATAATAAATAAATATATGAACCCGATTTCCCTGCAGGCTGGCAGGAAACTGCTCTGATACCACTGTAATGAGCCCAATCAGGCTCTTCCAATAATTCTATTTGATTTTTGCACAAGAATGATAATTATCTAACAAATCACCTTTATTAAAGTATGCAATTCTAAATCGATACTTCTCAGCCAACATATACATTCAATTAAAAATGGCATACACAATTAATCCGCTGGAATTATTGTTCAAGAGTTTATTTCACATTTGCTGACTTACACTATCACAAAATTATTATAAAGTGAGGGTATGGTAAATACCATTTTTCCCTGTGCATACAATTCTCAGCCAATGCTGGCGCCACCTTGCAGAATTCCGCCAATGTTGATCGCGGCCCAAGCTAGAGGCTCCCAACTCGCGGCGGTAGCTATACGTCTCCCTCACAAAGGAGAGACTAGGTGGCTGGTTAAGGTGGATGCGGCTTAGCGTTGAAGCATGGCCTAGTCTGAATATCGCGGCCCTTCAATAGTGTTGTGGCTGCTGCCCAATTCGCGGCCAGCTATAGCAATGGCGACCCTTCTCAATGGTGCGGCCTATTATCAAATTGACCTTAGCTGTCACATGCGTGGACTTGGATGAGCATACACCTTTCGCAGCAAGCATGTGGATTTCTTTATTGCAGAAATTAACACGGCCTCTTATGCAAACCTCAATTCAATCGAATTCAATCTAGAATTCAGAGCTTCCTCGTATACAACAACACGGAGGAAAAGCAATCGATTATACAACAACAATCGATTGATGATTAGCTCAAGAAGAATCAGTCTTCGAGAAACTAATTTGACCCTTTTATTTCAGCAAGGGCACAGATAATTTGGAACAATTTCCAAGACCAGATTTAATATAAAGTATTCGATGATTAGCTTCACAAATGAGCCCGTATTTATAAATCCTTGGATGCCAAAGTTTCCAAAAACTATCACCAGTTAACCATTCTTCAATATGTCAACTTCTAAATCATTATAATAATAAAGTATTATTATTATAACAATATAACCAATTTTATTAATTAATAACATATCATTATTAATTAACACAATTAATTATCAAATAAGATTCTGATGATGATTCCTGCATCCCCTGCTGTAACGACTGATCAACATGGTCCTCAACTGCACTGCCAGAAATAGTAACTATCCCCAAACTGACTTACTATAAATAGTAAGTCCAAATTTGCGACAATTGGCAAATCTGACCACTGAGACCCTCAAAACATCCTGTCAACTCACGAGGGTCGCACTGATGAGTTGACCATACTCAGGCTCCCAGAACCTGCTAATTTGGGGACATCACAATCATCCCCATACCAAGGCCACAAGACCAAGGCTCCAAGATCCAGAGCCAATGCCTAGACCGACCAAAAACCTCCCCATGAAGATGAAACCAAAGAAACCAAAGGTAGCAGCCAAAACCCCAAAAAAACTAGCAACCCATTGATTTAATCCGCATCCCAGTAGATTTCATTGGAACTAACCACCTACGCAAATCTCTCTAGCCAAAACAGGTTGTTGTCTTGGTCTAACCCCATCACTTGTCGGAGAAAATCTCTGCCCAACATCGCTCAATGCCAATGTCGAGAAAGCCCTTATGCATCCAAGTTCAGAATGAAGGGCTGCTATTGACCACCACTTTAGGTTGCAACAATTTGGAATGTCCCACGGCCATGGAATTCCAACACCGGGTTCAGAAAAAATCGCAATGTGCAATGTTCCCATTCTTGAACAAATCCCACTAAAGCAGTGAGATACATTTGTGGACAAGGAGTGGCAGTCCTTGGACACCCTTAGCATTTAGGAGTTAGTAAAATTTGTTAGAAGTAACAATAATTAGATATTAGTAAGAGAATAAGAGATGAGGAAGCCGTGAAGTCTTATAAATAAAATGTATTCCTGAGATCAATAAGGGTTTGATCCCAAGTGGTGATCATCACCAATAAAGAATATCATGTGTCTCCATCAGAATAATGGAATGCCAAAAGGAAGGAAGATCTTAAAGATAAGGCCTCAAAGATATCCGTCATACAAGGGAGTAAGGAGATTAATAAATGATGCATCAAGAAGAAGTAACTTCTTCCATACCAAGGAACTAATCAGAAGGAAAACACAGTCAGCCAAGGCATTTGAATATTATTCATATCATTACAAAGACAAAATTCTACAACATCAAGGCAATGCTGATCATTGTAACAAGTAAGAAGTGCATCTCCATTGGATTAAGATGATACTGAGATGATTGCAAGAAACATAAAGATAGTCATAGACAATCAATATCATATGGTAGCTACAAGCATCAATACTATCATCAGCACCTTCATCAAAATTGTGCATCATTCTATTATTAAGTTTGATCCTCAATTCTGCCCATCTGAAGTGTTCTTCTCACAGGATGGCAGGTTCATTAGCTCTGATATCAATTGTAATGTACCCTTTTTGGCTAACTCGGAAAGCCGGGACAATTACCTAATTCCGTCTTCTTACTTTGTCAATTAATTGCAATTTAAAAAACCAAGTAAAGATGTTACACAAGATATTAATTGCTATTTTTAATATATATATTTATGAATATGTGCAAAATTGATATTAAATGGATAGCAATGTCTGATATTCTATGATTGAATATGCTATAATGTTAATGCTTTATCACTTGTGGTGATAAAAGAATGTTGCTATGTTTGATGTGTGATATGCTCATGCAATCGATATGTATTGCTTTTAGCAATTGGATTGCTATGTCTAACATATCAATCTGAATATGCAATATATAAATATCGCTTTAACAGCGATGGGTTGCTGTTTCTGTTTTGTATTTACAATCTTGTAACTTCTATGTAATGTCCCCAAATTTTGGTGCTTTTTTCATTATTATTTAGCTGTGTCCTATTTTATTTGTGGCGTGCCTTTTGGAGATCATTCAGGACACTTCGATTTACACTTATTTTTTTTAGTAAGTCACTTGGATGTTTTGTTCATGCTTACTATTTATAGTAAGTCACTAGGGTCATCAGTTGGCATCATATCTATATTTGGAAAGTGGATGGATTATTCCCATGAGTTGATATTGGAAATTATCAAGGGTTTAATGATTTCAGTTAAATTATTAAAGTTAAAACAAGTTTAACTTTAATAATATTAATTATATTAAATGACTTTATGATATGACGACATAAAGGGGGTTAAAGTGTATTTAAATCGTTTTCATAAAGTGACTTTATAAAATGTCAAAATAAAGTCACTTTAATTAATAAAGCTCTCTAGCTTGTTCGAGAAGCTACTTCATAAGGAGGAATTAAATGTAAAGGATGTTTTATCCCACATTGAGCATGGAGGTTCACTTGGAGTTTGAGGAGTCTTTATAAACGAACCTTGTCTTCCTTCAAGAGCATGTTATGAGATTATTTCATTGAAGCTATTTCTCTTGTTGCTGAGATACAGTGACTGGATTGTTCTAAGGACAGAAACCCTTGGAACCAAGAAGGTTTGGATGAAAATATTAGAATGTTTTACATATTTCCTTCTTAATGCTCAAGTTTAGATTCCGTTTGTTTATAGCACTCTAATATTAGACACTTGCTATTTTGTTACAGTCTAATATTAGATAGTTGCTATTTTGTAGATATCGGATGTTGTATATATGAGCATGTTGCTTTTTGTAAATGCATAGCAATATATTAAAATCTATCTGTTTTAGCATCGAACTTTTTATGGTATCAGAGCGAGGTTAAAACTTTCTCGAAGAAAATTATAATTTCTTTTCTGAAATTATCTGTGCAATTTTTTTCAAAATCATTCCCTCTGGGAGAGACTGCAAAAATCGCAAAGTTTTTTTTTCGGGACAGTTCTTGTTCTTGCCCTCTTCGTTCGCGGCTCTTTGGTCACGCATCTGCTGCTGTCACGTTTTGCTGTGCGACCTGTTTGTGCCCTATGTTCGCGTTTTGTGGGTGCGACTTGTTTGTCGTGTCTACACGACCTGTGCTCTATGTTTTTTTTTTGACGCGACCTAGGCGCGACCTTCATTCGCAGTTCGTGACCTGTGTTCTAAGTTTCTTACGTTCGCATTCTGTCTGCGACCTGTTCTTCTGTGTTCGCAGCTTGCTTGTCTTCAAGCGCGACCCGTATTCTCTTGGCTCTGCAAGTGACTGGGCTCTCTCTCTCTTGGAATAAGATCTCCAGAGGCGGCTATTCGCTGCAACTTTCGGGCCCCTGTTCGTCATTCTCTCTTAACTAGAGTCGTTTTTGTTTCGAAACCCTAATTTTCGGGATCCAAAAATTCTTTTGATAACATATTTGTGGTGGGTTTCTCGAGATCCTATCTGGGTCTTTGTCATAATTTTCTGGGTACCTCATTTTTCGTGCCTCAATTTTTGAGCCAGCGGATTTCAAATCTGACTTCAAATTCCTTCTGGGTTTTCTGTCTGCTCTTCTGGGTACTTGTCAGATTTTTCTGGGTCAGCCCAAAATTGGCCTTGAAATCTGTGCATGTTAAATTTCATTCTTGAAGTTTGTACCTGATTTTGCTTAAACATTGTTCAGTCTTTTGTTCGTCATTTTTTCTGTGTTTTTGGAAATGGCATCTTTGACCAGCTTGATGTTAGAGGGAAATCAACGGTTTAATGGCAGTAATTATAATACCTGGAAGCAGTGTATGTTGACCATATTTGAGTATCACCGCCTTGATGAACTAGTTTTGGGCACAGCAACTCGTCCCACCACAATAGGCACTGATCAGGATAAGTTTGATGATCGAAACAGAGAAGCTGTCATGCTTCTAAAGCTGTGTTATAGATGACCAGTTGCCTTAGATTCCCTCTGGAAAGACAACCTCTGATATTTGGAAGCATCTGAAGGAGCTACATGAAACCTCTGATAAAAGCAGGGCATTCTTCTTAAAGAATCAGTTGTTCTCCATCATGATGGATGGAAGTTTGTCTTTACAGGACCATCTCATAAAGATTAAGGACATTCGGGACCAGCTTGAGGCTATTGGTCGGAAAATGGAGGAAGAAGACATGGTAGTCATCACTCTCAAAAGTCTACCACAATCTTACGAGCACTTTGTTGAGACTCAACATTACGTCTACGAATGTTGATTTGAAGTTTCCTGATTTATGCAACAGACTTTTACAACAGGATCGCTGGAAACAACAGTTTGGAAGTCGTGCTCCCTCGTCCTCTTCAGAAGAAGCCTTTGCAGCTAAATTTCAGCCATCTTCGTCATCACAACAGAGAGGTTCACACCAACCCTCAGGTGGGTTTCAGTCAAAAACTGTGCAGTGTCACTATTGTCGCAAGTACGGCCATATGAAGAAAGATTGCTGTCAGAGAATCGCTTCTGAACAAAGGAAGCAGGGAGGGTCACATCAGTAGGCGAATGTTGCTGAAAAGTCTGAGTAGATGGAGTTTGTTTTTTATGCTTTTATGGCTCAAAGCCCTTCAGATCTAGCTAGGTCTTCTGTGTGGTACATCGACTCTGGGCTTCACGTCACTTTTCTCATCGGTGTGACTGGTTTACAGATTTCTCTCCCTACAGTGATTCAGTTGTGTTTGGCGGAGGTGAGGAGTATAAAATTGTTGGCCGAGGAAATGTTCAGATACAGTCTGGTGGGAAGAAGCTGATCTTTCTCAATGTGTGCTACGCTCTTGGTATGGCACTAAATCTGTTATCTGTGAGTCAGATCATGAGGAATTCTCGTCAATTGGATGTGGTGTTCAGTGCTCACAAATGTTCCACTATTGATCGAGAGACTTGTCTTACTATTGCTACTGGTCTCGAGGATCATGGCCTATATCGGCTTACTGACACTGGTGATTCTCTTGAGATAGCTATGGCAGCTCGTACTTCATCTCTCAGCACTTTGTGGCATCAACGATATGGACATCTCAACATCCAGTATCTCTTTCAGCTGTCCCGGGAGGGACTTGTTTTTGGTCTACCTGATATACAGACAGCATCTTGGGGTGTGCGGTGCTTGTCAAGCTGGCAAACAACATCGGACTCCATTCCATGATGGAGACTTTTGTTGTGCATCTAAGGTACTTCATTTACTTCATGCTTATATTTGTGGCCCTATGAATACATCTTTAGTTACTGGTTGCAAATACTTTCTGCTCATTGTTGATGATTTTAATCGAAAGATGTGGGTATATTTTCTTAGACAAAAATCAGATGCATTTAGTACCTTTCAGAAGTTTAAATCTTTGGTTGAAAACGAGTCCGGTTGTAGTATCATTTCTCTTAGAACAAATAACGGTGGAGAATTTTGTTCCACTGCATTCTCCGACTACTGTACTACTCATGGCATCAAACGCCAGTTCACTACACCTCACACTCCTTAGCAAAACAATGTTGTTGAGTGTCGCAATCATACAATTGTTGAGATGGCTCGGTCTATGTTACAACACATGAGTGTCCCTAATAAGTATTGGGCAGAAGCAGTGTTTACTGCTGTCTACCTCCTAAATCGTTCTCCTACTCAGGCTGTTAAAAGTAAGACTCTCGAAGAGGTTTGGTCTGGTCGTAAGCCCAGAATCAGTCACCTGAAGATTTTCGGCTCTCTTGCATATGTCTGGATTCTTGATGCTAAGCGCTCGAAGTTGGATTCCAAGAGTCAGAGACTCATGATGACAGGGTACAGTGACAATCATAAGGCCTACAGACTGATACATGTTGACACTGGTCGTCTTAGCTTCAGTCGTGATGTTGTTTTTGATGAAACTCGAGGACCTTTTCTGTCTTCTTTTGAGTAGTGTTCTGAGAATCAGCCTCACAGTGTTCCTTTTCCTTTGGCTCCACCTAATGGGAGGGATGATGCAGATGTTGCTCGCCATGAGGCTCCTGTTGCTGATCCTGTTGAGCCTCTGGAACATAATTCTCTTCCTGCTCCTGTTGTTGCTCCTAAGCTTCCTCCAGCCCCTTCAGAAACTGGCTCCTCTACTCTCCGGCCTAAATGGTGGGCTAAAACTATTAGTGATCTTAGGGATGATGAGCTCATTGAGGGTAGAGCTTCCAGAAATAAGAGCAAACAACAGCCTACAGTTAATTTTGCTTTTATGGCTAACATTTATATTGTCTATGAGCCCCAGACTTATTCTGAGGCTAAAGGTATCCCTGAGTGGGAATAGGCTATGGAAGCAGAATTCCAAAGTCTTCAAAAAAATCACACTTGGGCTATTTCTGATCTTCCTTCAGGAAAGAAACCCATTAGCTGCAAATGGGTGTACAAGGTTAAATACAAAGCTGATGGAACCTTAGACAAGTATAAGGCTTGTCTTGTTGCTCGTGGATTCTCACAAAAGGAAGGCATTGACTATGAGGAGACCTTTGCTCCTACAGCCAAAATGAGTACCGTACGACTTGTCCTTGCCTTAGCAGCTCAGTTTGGTTGGAAAGTCCATCAGATGGATGTTAAGAGTGCATTTTTGAATGGTGACTTGTAGGAAGAGGTCTACATGACGCAACCTCTTGGGTTTAAGGTTGCCGGTCAGGAACACAAAATCTGTAAACTTGTCAAAGCTCTCTATGGTCTGAAACAAGCCCCTCGGGCTTGGTACAAGAAGATTGATAAATAGTTAACTAATCAAGGTTTTCAGCGGAGTCCATCAGATGCAAATTTATATATCAAACATGTAGGTGATGATATATTGTTTATAGTTGTCTATGTGGATGATTTGATCATTACTAGCAGTTCAGAACATTTGATCACTGAAATCAAACAGGACTTGTGTCGCACCTTTGACATGATAGATTTAGGACTCTTGCACTATTGTCTTGGAGTTGAGGTTTGGCAGACTGAGCATAGTATCTTCCTTTCTCAGTCCAAGTATTCCAGAAATCTTGTGGATAGGTTCAGAATGCAGGATTGCAAACCTGCCTCCACTCCTATGGAACTAGGGCTCAAATTGTCAGCTCAGTCAACTTCACCTGTTGTGGATGAATCTTTGTTTAGACAACTTGTGGGCAGCCTCATTTATCTTACTGCCACTAGACCTGACATTAGTTTTGCAGTCCGCTATATATCCCGCTTTATGACAGCTCCCAAGGCTGATCATTGGACAACAACAAAGCGTGTTTTGCGCTATGTCAATGGTACTCCTGATTATGGCCTTCTATACACTCGGAGTTCTGATCCTATCCTATGTGGTTACACAGATTCAGACTGGGCCGGTTCTGTTGATGATCATAAGTCTACTGCTGGATATGTGTTTAATTTGGGATCTGGTGCTGTCACTTGGACTAGTAAGAAGCAGCAGGTAGTGGCTCTGTCTTCCACTGAAGCAGAGTATCGGGGAGCAGTTAAGGCAACTTGTGAGGCAGTATGGCTTCGGCGGATGCTCGCGGAAATGCATGCTCCTCAGACAGGACCGACTCCC
>MU227610.1:1236413-1254924 GCA_018584345.1 Thuja plicata | reverse complement strand
TATATATATATACACTCACGAATCCTTACGAACCCAAACGGCAATTTTTTTTTTTCACGAATCCACGAACCGGATTCGCGAGCCCGAATCCGTCCCCGAACCCGAATCGGCAACTTAGGTTTTCAGCAAATGCTTGCACGTTGCTTATTCACTCATGAACATTTGGACAACAGTTTGCATACATATAATGATTTCTGATTTTCCCAGTGTTTAATTCATATTGTTTAAGGACATTTTCAAGCAATGACAATCACATAAAATTTTATGCTCAGTTTACACAGCATAAATAAGATTACATAAACAGAAAATGACTTGTATTTATGAATCATTGCATAATCTGCTGTTATCATTACAATATTGAAATATTCAAATATACACTGACCTTTTTAGCAGAAGGTTGAACACTTAGAATAGTCTTTAATGCTTGTAAATACCTCTGAACCACCACAAAATTAGTGAGGGTCTGCACCTGAGTTGTGCCTGCCACTATTCCTTATGCCAACGACTCCATAAAGCTGTGAACATCCCTGGAAACCCCTACACCTATCAAATTCTACCAGAAACCAGTTGTCCATCACAATTGCCCTCAAATTGTCTTCATATGTAGCATCTAGCAAGAGTTCCCAATAATGCCCAGCAAGGTTTTGATGTGACACTGAGGGACTGATTTATACACTCAGTAATACACATTCTAATGCCACCATACAAGTTTAAGCGGCCAGCAAAAAGGATGACATCACTTTGATACCACAAATATTACTGATTTCTATTATTTAGTTTATTCTATATTCCTCTGGTGAAACCCTTGTGGTTCTGTGGGATTGAACTTGGTTCATCTCAGTCTTCTTGAGGACAAAAGCTCTCTTGGAGAAGATCAGTTTCGGTGGTGAGACATCTTCTCTAGTTCGTTGCAGGAGAAATAACTCATGATTATCGCTCGAATTCAATGATTGAAAGTCATAGAAATTTATGAAGTCTTGTTGCAAGACAAATTTTGGAGTTGAAAATTTTGTGTCGAGTTTTTGTATAGAGCCTAACTGGCTCAATTACTGCAATTCAATTGCTAATGCTTTCTCTTGTCTTTGAATAGTATTCTTTTGTATTTTGCATATATGTAATTTTTTTATGTTTTCAAAATAATGAATTTGCAATGCAAGAAATCAAATAATTTAAATTAACTACTGCAAACATATGTCACGCCAAGTCTCTGAAAGTTTTTTTTTTGAATTTGTAAACAACACCAACCATACTGGAATGCAAATACATCAAGCCGTAATAGGCAAATTACGTAAGATAAAAACTTGCTGTTATTCCCACGTTGAATGTTGCTAGCCGTGGCTGAGGTAGGAACAATGGCGGCTGCTTGTATGGTCACCACGCTGAAGGAAGGTGAACCGTATCCCTTCTTAAATGACTTCCAATCACCACGGGCTGAGGCTCCTATCATAGGTTCAACCCCCAACACTTAGAATGTTAAATCGGCCTCCTGTGAAGAGCCACAAGCATACACAATTCACCAGCAAAACATCCGTTGATTCAAAGTGCCAATGACCACAAGAAATTTAAAATTCTTTGCAAGATTAATCTCATACCAAACACTTATCTCCAGGCAAATTCGCAAGTTCAGAAGTTTTTATAATAATCATAAAAAGTATCTCAAGAAGAGTTTCGAAATCCGTAAGTAATAAAAACCAGCTTCTTGAAGAAGGCTCTATTTCCTGGGGCTTCAACAACACTCCTCACATGACTTAAAAGCTCCCTCTTTCAAACTTTGAAAGTTCGAATATTTAAAAATAATGTATCATTCCATTATAATCCTTCAATTATAATGTCCAAACATAAGTCAAAAAACATCATTAATATTTTAATGATTTGACTTTAATATAAGCTCAACATGATAATTAATTAAGACAACTTAATTAATTAATTATATCCACTTTAAGCCAAATCCAACTGAATTGTACTGTCAAATCAAATGCTTGGACACCTTGCCAAAAATGGAAATTGATAGAAAAAGAACTTACTATAAATAGTAAGTTTCACGACTAGAGACCCTCAAAACAAACCATTAGCCCATGAGGATCTCAATGATGGGCTAGCAAATGCGTGTCCTCGACACCTGCTAAAATGGGGACATCACAGTTTTCCTGTAGAGTTTCGATGACATTTTATTTATATTCTTTCTGGGCAAAAAGAATGAGAGATATTGCCAAATGCCATTCTTGGAGGAGGTTGTGGAATATTGAATATTAGGCGTGAGGGCCTCATTAAGGGGTCAATTAGATTATTGCTACGCATGAGGATGTATTCTTGTTTTTGGCATGGGTTTCGACTGTACTTGGCATGAGGGTTTATTACTATGTTAGAGGAAATATTATCCTTTTTCTGGTCGCTTAAACTTGTATGGTGGTGCTGGAATGTGTTATAGCTGAGTGTATAAATCAATCCCTCCTTGGCATCACTTCAAAACCTCGTTGGGCAATATTGGGAACTCCTCCTGGATGCTACACTTGAAGGCAGTTTGGGGCTGAAAACTTGTAAGAGTATTTACAATGGTATTAAACTTTTTGGAAAGTTTTAGATTATTCTATAGAAGCAGTTCACATATATTCCAATTTAGGAAACTTTATCTGTAAGAAGGTTTGAGATTATATACCACTGTAAAATTTACATCCAATTTCAGATTATTCTATAACAGCAGTTCATATATTTTCAAATTTGGGAAAGTTTCAAGCAGCACTTCATATATATTTAAATTTCTTAAATAGTTATAGGTGCCCTTCATGCAGGAGTATTTTTGTTTTGAAGTGTTTGCAAGGTTTTTTGGTGTTTTTGGTGTGGGTTTCAAGCTGGTTGTAGATTATGTTGACTGAGCTGTACACTTATCCTTGTTGGGACAAATCTCACCTTTTTGGTCGCCATGTTAAATGTAGGAAAGCAGTGAAGATGGGTATTTTTGCTGAGTGATTCTTAACCCTAGGCGACCCTTTGGCATGTACTTTTCATGGGTTTTTAACTTGCATTAATTTTCTACAGCAGATCGCCGTTTTGGTAGGCCGTACAAGTGTAAGAGGGTAATCTGGGAGGGAAATGGCTATGCAGGGATCAGGATGCACCATTGACTAAAATATTTAATTAACTAAAAATTAAAAATAATAGTATTTTTAATTTTTTTTTTTTTTAAATTAATCAATAATTCTAACCTTCCATAAACAAGTGTTAAAAAGAAAAAATGAATTATTTTTAATTTTTAATTAATTCAAAATTTTGATTAATGGTGCATTCTGATGCCTATATAGATGTTGTCATCTCGGAGTTGGCTCAGAGTTTTGAGGGTGTTTTGGGGTTGGAAACTTTTCTAAGCTGGATGCCAAAATTTTGAGGAAGTTCAAACAACAGTATGCTGTTTGGTTTCGATGAACATAAGGAGATTGATACGCTCTATGCAAGTAATCTCAGTAGGAAGCACCACTTGTTTCAAGAAATCATTGCTATGTATGTTAGTTTAAGTATGAATCCATTTCCCCCATTGGTTTTTTCAGTGAAGTTAGGAGTTGATGGCATGATGGTGAGTGCTAAATATAGCCATTTTCAAATTTGGGAAGTGTACATTGACAAGTTCTTACCAGTGGATGACAGGAATGTATTCTTGAAGAGGTCACTAATCAGATTTTCAGTTTTAATAATGCTGATACCGTTTGTTGCAAGAGGTTTGCAAACTTGTTTTTATGTGATAAAAGACCTCCAAATTGTAGTTTTGATAGAGTAGAGCATCAGAAGCGTGATGGATATGAGTCCAATAGATGTGAGCACTGTTTTTTGCAAAATGAAGGGGGTACTTATCAGCTTGATTGCATTGTGAGGAGTGCATATCATTTCTCTTTCAACCCACAAATTGATGAGTTGAATGTGTTTATGATGACAAATAAGAAGAGATGGAATGATTGGTATAAAGAGAGTTGTACCTCATCATGGTATGAGATGTACTCTCCTTCGAAAGGAAGCTTGCAGGATTTTTAGTTTGCATTTTCTGGGTGGTTGTTATGCTGGTTTACAAAGAGTTGAAACTAAGAATGAGCTGAAGTCTTCAGGTGATGGGATTGCTAGTTCTCCAAATTGGCCTTGGGATCCAGGGATATGTTGTCTTCAATTTTGTATTCGCAAAATTGGGGCAACCGTACGGAAAATTTCGTAGGATAAAATCTCTAATGTGTTTTCTTAGTTGTCTTGTTTGATTTTGGTTTTCTTTCGCCCTAGGATTGTGACATTTTAAATTCTGCTCGTTTCGAGCTATTGTATGCCTTAATCAGAGTCGTATTTCAAAAGATAATGAGGAATTATGTACATTGCAGGTGGGCTTTTTAAGTCTTCATTCCTTATTTAAAATCTTGTTTAAGTGGATTTTTTGTTGGTCACTGCATGTCGCCTTCGGTGTTATTTACTTGCAAAGTGGAATTAAAACTCCATCTTTATATATTTGCATGGGGATATATGAATTTTAATGAGTTTATAATGTAATAGTGGGCTTTTTAAGTCTGATTACATATTTTCTCTTTTAAAATTTCTTGTAATTACACATGAGAAGCCCATGTGTGTGTGTTAAATCATCAATTATATGCATAAGGTGGCGATTTTGGGAGCCATTACATATTTCAAAAACTTGTAATGAAGTTTAGACATGCGTTTTATCTCCTAAAGCCTGTAACTAGCCAAAGTGGCGATTTTAAAAGGCAATGCCTGTGTTAAAAAATGCAGATATTTATATGAAAATGATCTATTGAAACCCGTTATAACCCATGTTGACGATTTTTGGCAAGACTGCATCTTGTGAAGACATGTCATTACATGTCTTTCACATCCAAAATCCTGTTATGAGCCTAAGTAGCAATTTTGGAAGTCTTTGCATGTTCTTAAGTACATGTAATGACTTGCAATCATTCCCTAAAAGCCCGTTATGAGTCTTAACGCTATTTTTGAGGCATGCAAAGTGCATTTTAAAGCCCATATAGGGCATTATAAGCTGTGAAACACTCCCAACACATTCTTTCTTCCTCCCAAAGCCCATTATGAGTTTGAAATGATGATTTTTGGGATCATATCTTCAAATGCTGTTCGCATATGTCAATGCAAAATCGAAACTCGTGGCTGCTGTAAAGTGGTGTTTAAACATATTTTTTATATGTTTGAAAGCCCGTCATTATGCATTTGAAAGGGAGAATCACGTTTTTATTAAAAAACGTCATTAAAAGTGCATGTATCGTGAGCCACAAAGCCTATATAGGGCATTTTAACCTGCGTTTTTTCTTTCTCCAAGCCTGGACGACTATTTTAGAAGCATTTGCATATAGTTGCTGCCTTCAATTACATGCGTATAGGTCATTTTATCCTGTGTTTTTCTTTCTCCAAGACTAATGATTGCAATTTAGGGCGCATTTACATGTTTCAAAGCCCAAATTTGTTGATCGTGTAAGGCGTAGAGGGCATTTCAAAGCCCGTTTTGATAAAAAGTGCCAACTACAAAAGCATTTTGGGATGCAATTTGGTTGAAGAAGCCTGTTTTTAGAAGAAGGAAATATTTTCAAGTTGCAAAGCCTTCTAAGAAGCCTGTCTAGGGAAAAAACGTGTTTCTTGCAGCTTGTAATCATCATAACAAACCACATTTATACTTCAAGGGTGCCGGTTTTCCTTCTCATTGCATCTATGCTTGCGATGGCATCTAAAATCAGTATGGGGCAAGTTTGAACAGGCCTTTGACTTCCTATCTTCATGCATTTTGTTTCTCATCCATGGCCATTTGTTAGGGATTTGAGGACTGAGTTTTGCCTTCATTATTGGGAGGATTTGGTCAATCTTGGTTGCCTATATAGCTGCAAATTGGAGGTCTTTCTTGGATCCGAAGTCATCAAGATTTGAGAGATTTGTATGTCAGAGATTTGTAGTCTTTGAATGAGAGCATTGGTTTTCAAAACAATGCAAGTAATTCCCGTTGTATATTGAAGTGCAACTGCAATACAAGTTCTTCCCCGAATGATGCACATTGCAAAGCAATTTCTTTCCTTCATTAAAAAGCTCCAAATACTTATCTTCAATGCGCCATCAAACTTATCTTGCGCCATCAAACTTATCTTCAACCTTCAGATTGTTAACCATCTTGATGAATAACAAAAAAAAAACTTATACAGTTGAGAAGAAGAATAAGCATAATTGCTACAGAAATGAATTTGATCGCTTAACTTGATTAAGCCTTCTCTGATACCATGTTGATTTTTTAAAGCAGAAATACCATAATGCAAAGATGAGAACTCAAAAGACAAGGACACCAAAGATACCCTGGGAAAACCCTCCAACTTGAGGAGAAAAACCCATCCACATAAAAACAATGTTTTATTAAATAATAATGAAAGTCTGAATACAATCCTCACTAACTTCTGAGAGTACACACGCTTGAGGAACGATAAACAACGTTCTCTTTACAAAAATATTTGACTGATAAACAACAGATACCCTTTACACTTAATACAGTTGTAAGAGTAATGGACACTACATACAAATGATAACCACACACAGAACAACCACGATAATCTAGAAACAAATACTTGCAATACACAACAGAATGAACGCCTACGGTCACTATGCACTAGACATCCTGCAGATAATACGGAATAATAAACAACAATATGATAGTTTTCAAGAACACACAACACTCCTATAGAAAACCGATCAAATCTCCAAAAGAATGCTTTACTAGAATCCACATTATCTTCTCGAATCTCACAAGACAACTACATCCACATTCTTTGTCTGCCGTGGCAAATGAATCACTTGCAGTTACAAAGAAGAAGATTGTTCATATGCTGGAATCGATGACTCTTCATAGTCTTCCGTTCGTCACCAAGGGGCGTGACTATTCAGTTTCTTGAACCGTTCATAAGCAAATGAAGGACTGTTCGAAGTCTTAAACACTTGTCCTTAATGAAAGAATAATATCTGACGACATCAGAGAATAGGAATAGACATTTGAATAGATACATAGCAACATAATCAAATCACAGAACAAGGAATGATCAGAACCATATCTTAGAGCAACCATCGTAGGTAAGCAAGATATTTCCTGCAGCTACAATTGCCAACACTGATAACCCCTCAATGAAGACCACTAGGAACCTCCTCTTTGATACATCGGGGACAACAACAACTAGTCTTTAGAACTTCAAAATATGCTTTAATAGTGCCTGTTTATTTCAGCTGTGCTAGGTTTGGAAAGTACAACTCTATGTCCTTATCGAACCGTCTATAAGCCTTTGACTAAAATAAGCTTAGGAAGTGATAAGGTTGTGCCTTAGTGTCAATGTTCTCTAGTACCACAACTCATGAGCCTCTCCTTCTAAATGTAAGGTGACATATTTGATGGCCTCATTCTTGAACATGAGATTCAATGACAAATAGGTGTTGAACATCTGAGTCCATGATCTAGCTATGCATTTGATTGAACTGTCAAAAGTGGGAATGGACAACTTACCCAACCTCCTCTACAAGTCCTGGCTTTGAGATCCTCCTTCTGAACTGCCCCTATTTCTCAACTTAAACTGACAAAAATCTGGCAGAGACATGGCTGCATGGAATTCCTCACCAATGATTCTTAGTCATGTAACCAATCCACATATCCTTTTTCTATATATGCCGATTGCCTCCTACTCATGCTCCATTTTGCAAGAATATTGACATCAAGGGTCTAGAAGGGGCTCCTCTAGTCCTGGAATTATATTAGTGGGTGTCTTTATGTTACTAGCTTCTCCATTATAACCCTGATTACCATTGTTGCGCCCATTGTTTTGATTTGCATTCATGTTCTGCATCATTTGTGTCCTCAACTGCACTACCTACTGCTGACCCCTAACAAGATCATTTAAAAATTTGCATTATACTACTTCATCAATATTTCCTAGAACACCTTCACCAAACAAATCTGCAATAGGAGCTTCCTCTTCAATCTCCAGGTTGTTCTAGTGTATTGTTAGCCCTTCTAAAATAATATCCGTAATGATAAGAAATTTCTGTTTGCATAAAGTGGCTCAAATTTCCACTGGCTGGCAGGATACACTGCTTTGATACCACTATAGTATATTGCCCAATTTTCTTAACCAAATTATTATGGTTTTCTCAAAATATGATGCACAGGCATTTCGTCAAACAGTTTGTGTGAGAGGATATTTCAATAGCAAGGTAGAATAGAAATTACCAGAGAATTTATTTTGTTTAAATTTCAATACAATGACAATTTTTGCAAACAAGTTTTAAATAATTTATGCACCCAATATATGTATGATAAATTTTAAATATTGAAGTAAATTGATAATTTCCATGAATACCAATTGTAGTTAATATTACAAATTAGAGTATGAATGTTAATATAATATATTGCTGATCTCATAAAATAATTGACGATAGACCAATCAGCAACCAGTAATATTCCATGCTTCCTTATTGTCTTGTAGGGCACCCTAGAGACTAGACAAAGGTACAACAGACCAAAAGAGAAGTACAGCCCCTCTACTAGATGTACAACAGCCTATTTTTAGCTGTGACTCATTTTTATGGGCGACAAAAATAAAAATCAGCCTAGGAAGGCTGCGTTGAATATTCTCAAGGCTCTTAAAGCTTTCAAAATTGCATCAATCCTCCTTTTTGCCAGACAATATGTGGTACAGCTCCTTTGAGGAGCCACAATAGGGTATGACTGGGTATAACTCAACTCAACACAATATAGTTTTCAATTCATTTTGTCACTGCACACATTGCACTTATAATCTTTTCCTTTTTCACAATTCGTGCACACCACAATGAAAAATTTATTATTTGCTGGCAAATTGTAATGTCCCCTTTTCGGGGCACATTATTTCGTGCCTTATAGTTAGCCTTTTCGTCATGGTCCGGTGGGCTAACCGGGGTTTGGTAGGTGATCAGAGGGACGTTTGGCCTAGGTGTTTTCAGTTTCAGGCCAATCAGATCAGTTTCCACAGGGTTTCCAAGGTGCTTACTATTTATAGTAAGTCGGCAGAACTCAGTTTTTCTGGCATTTCAGTAGTGGACTTGGAGCGTCTCACCGAGAGCTTTCCGACAAGCTATCACACGTTTTCATCCAAGTTCGTTTGGCCCTCCATTTTAATGCCAGAATGTTCCTTACTTTATTTTGTCACTTTATAACCCACCGGTTATATTTATTTAATAAGTGACTTTAAGTGGAATATGAAGAGACAAAGTGGGGAAACTGAAGTCACAGCTGCAGCTTTAAAAGAAGACTTGGAGTCTCATTGTGCATGCTTAGTTTTATGAATTTATTTTCTCTTGGAGAATCCAGAGAACTTTAGCTTTCGGTTCTGAAACCTGAGGACGGAAACCTTCAGGCTTTCTCGGTGGATTGGACGGAAACCCAGTTCATCTCCTATGCAGATTCATAGCAGAGTTCGCCATTGTATTCACAGGTTCTTTTCTGTTATTTGATATCCTGTTGCATATTGTAGTTCGGATTTGGATTGTGAGAAATCCCAATGTTATCGTATTGCTGTTGTATAATGCACTAATGTTGCTGAAGGTTTTAGTGGAATATATATTGCTGGTTTATTACTGTTGAATCCATGGTTTATTGCATGAATGTATTTGTTTAAATCTGCATGAGATTTATTTGTGAAAATTTGGGAGATACCCGGTTCGGTTCATTACAGTGGTATCAAAGCTGGTTTTCTTGCCAGTCTGTAGGGTTTCATGAGTAACAGAAATTGAGAGTAAGAAGGGAACAAATTTGTTTTTAAGCAATTAGTCAAGTTTACTACTTCAGCAATTTTAATATCAATCAGAAGATTGGTTTCATTTCAACGATTGATAGGTTAGTTCGAAGTCAGTATTATACTCTGCGTATTAAACCCAGCAAGCAAAGATCAAGTATTCTCCAAAATCCGTGATTTGCAGTATAATAGTGACTTATATATTCAAGGAAATCTCTGAGTTTGTATTCAAGGTTGGGTCATCTCAGTCATATCCAGACTGTTTATATCAGTTCAATCTTCATACGGGTATTGTGAACTATTGTTGTGCTTCATTGCATCTTCACGCTGGACGTTGGAACTTATAATACATACCAGTCCCTTGGTATCGGGCTGGCTTACCTTCACAGGAAAACGTGTTGATTGGGCTCCCAAACAGCGTTTTGTAGCTGGCTCCACATTAGGGAGCGTTGCATTGTTCTGGGATCACACGTCGAGTGGAGAGTGCTTGGGTGGGAGTAGCAATAACAGAGTGTTTAATGGTAGCGCGGCTTTTAGTTATTATTTGGTTTCGTTGAAGGAAATAGCAAAGCCGTCGACTTTAAAATATTGGCGTTGATGGGTCTAGATATCAACTCTATACGCACAAATTTATGTTATCTTTCGAACTAGTTGTTGCGGGAATCGATCTCTTTGGGAGCCGAATCAGTCAGGGAAACTGAAGGGCCAGGCCTACTGTGAATGCTAATAATATGGGTTTCATTAATTTGATTTATAACTCCTTGTGTGGGGGCTGCAGAATGTTGGTTGAAGGGTACTAGAGGATTAATATTCTTATTAAAATATTTGGTGCTAGAGTAAAATTTCAGCGTGAGCTTCAATATTCATATTTGAGCCGCTGCAAATCATTTGCGCCTTGATAAAATAATTGCCTTAAACATTGGACAAAATATATATGCTGATAATATATGGCGTTATCGGGAGGAATGTTTGGGCATTAATAACATCTAGTGGGGCCCTTTGCTACTTGTTATAAGAAGTTTATAAGCTGAAGGAAATGTTTTTTAGACTTAAAAAGGTTCGCCTTTATAAACCAAGTATTTGGTTGAGAAAACAATTCTTATGGTTCGGGAATCATTTATTATAGGAAAGAGGCTGTGTATCATCAGAGATAATTATTTGACTTATTTGACTGGAGGAAATTGTATTCATCGGTCTTATATATATATATATTTCATTTAACCGGGAGAAGACAAACGGGTCCCATGTCAAATGTTCATGTATCAAACATTATAACCAACACTAATATTTTGATTGCCGAAGATAATTTCTCAAGTTGGTTATAGTTGACGCCAAATACTGAAAAATTGTGGCCTTCTATTGGTTTGAATTAGACTGAGAAATATTGTTTGGTGTCGTCCACACTTGAAACATTGCAGCAATTGGAGAACACGTTGACAGCAAACAACAATAAGGAGATAGACGAACAGGTGGTATCGTCCAGGTGCTCCTAGCAGAAAGAGGTTCGAGACTTGCTCCTTGCCGAATAGAGACTGCTTGCTGTAGTGCATGCATTGCTGCACCGATGCTACAAATATCCTACTGCTACAACAGCCGAGATTCCACACTCACTCAAGAAAAAGCTTTCAGGTGTTTGCAGAGCGTGCTTTTCAGCAGATACTTTAAACAAACATGTTGAATTTGTGAACATAGACAGGAGTGCAGGAACCATAACAGACATGGGCTGCACATCTTCCGCTTGCAACAAATGCATTGTACACTTCAGATTTCTGGAGCACAGATCAAGAATAATCTGGAAAAGGATAACAGTTCAAGGAGAGTGACCTACCTTATTTGCTATTGCTTCTGTTATCTATGGAATTCATCAAGCTGTGGAATATTAGTTCTGAAACCATTTATATTGTGTGTCCGAAATTCTGGAGGTGATTGAAGGACACCTGTAAGTGACGAATGCCCTTCTTGTAAGAAATTACTTGGTAATAAAGTTTACTATTACAGTAGGTGAATGAAGTTGGTTTTGATATTTATGCTGGAAAGTTTTCAGTCGAGATTGACAGTATTGTTGTGGTACTTAAGTGTTTGCAAATTTACTTGTCTCATTCTGATTTGTAAACCAATACTCCATACCAAGCAATCACAAAAACATATTCAACCTTTGGGATTTAAAATTTTTATAAAGATGCATGGTTTGGAAAAAGTCAGGAAGGATCTTGTTAAGGTACAACAACAGTTAGCTCAGATTTCACAGCCTGAAAAAAGGACAAAAATACTCGGCATGTATGATGAGTATAACACACTTCCTCCACAGATTCAGAGAGATTTAACCTTCTCTAATTTCATGGATTTTCATCCAAAGCTACAACACAAGACTTTAATGACAGAGAAGCAGTATCAGGATTTGGCTCGAGATCTACTTGCACAAGATAGGTGCATAAATTTATATGAAGAGTTTCCAGCTGTCATTAATCAACCGATAAGTGAACAAAAAACTAAACCACTTATTGCAGACAGACCTTATGAGGTTGTCATCAAAGCAGGAGGTTGTAAAACAAACATTGAATAAATGCATGAAGGAGAGGCTAAAGAGGAGGCAACAAATCTAGAGTTTACATGATGGTTTACTAGAGAAGAGCAACCAACGTCCCTTGATTCTCAGCCTACACTTGATCACATAAAAGATGGAAAAGATTTGGTTAAAGATTGTGACCACCTGTTGGATGTCTTTAGCAATTCATGTAATGAGGAGTCATGTGACTGTTTTAGCAAAACCTCACTTATGTACAATGCTAATTTGGATGACCCACTAGATAATGCATCCCAAAAAGACAATGATGAAAAGCACGCCTTGATGAGTCAGCTGAAAGTCAATAACAATGCTATTACTGCAGCTCTTGTTCACCATGATAGCACTCGCTAGATTATTGAGGATCTTTACAAGAAAGCTCAGAAAGAGACAGGACAAGGTGGTGTAAAGATTGGATCTTATGTTGCAGATTTACAGGAGGTCAAAACAACTTTGAGGTTTGGAAATCAGGATATCTATGCTTACTGTCAGATCGCGACTACCTGTTACAGGTTGCTGAAAGTTATGCTGAGCAGTTGAGGGAAAAAGAGGACGAGGTTAATAAGCTCAATAGAGAGCTTAGTGTTACTCAGGGTACATTGGAACACACACGTATTGCTCTTCAGGAAGCCAAAAATCAGATTGTTACCACTAGCCAGTACAGGGAACAAGATGACAGGGAAAGGTCCGAATTCTTTCAGGAGGTGATACAGGAACTTGATAACATACGACAGACCTATGACTTGGATAGCTGTCCCAAAAGATCTTTGGATCATCTAGAGTTTCTTTACGAGTTAGATAACTTTCAGGCGATCGACAATTTCTTGTTTGAAATGGATGATGATTTGACATTTGATAATCCTTTCTTTGATTTAGATGAGGAAGGTATTTCCTATCCGCATGACGAGGATGAGGTTGATTGTAGAATTTGGGACCCAGGTTCAGTTAGTAGAGGCGAGTCTTGGTCACCAGGTTGGAGTAGCAGGATGAGCTCAATTGCTGAGCAGTGTGGGTTTTACACCAGCAGTCTAGGATGGGCAGTTATGTCTTGTGGCATGATGGGTGATATGCCTTTCTTGCATTTCCTCTCGTTGATGGTGAGATGTCTCGTGTTGGCGAGCATCCCTTGGTTCATTCCTCTTTCCACACAGCTGCGACTCCTGTACATTATCATACCGATTCATCCAGTGCTTATGGTAATTCTATCACCACATATTTTAGGCATGATGATGATGATCGGGCAGAGCTTATTCAGTATGGGGTCATCGAGTTTGGTATGATGATTATGGTTGTTGGGGTGAATTTTTCACACCATGGTGTACATTGTATGACTCCAGGTATTGAGAGATAGTTATGGAATCCTTATGTTGATTGAGGAATTCCAGTAGAATCGGTTAGTGCATCACATGTTGGCCACATTGTATGGGATGCATTCTGCTTTCCATTCAGCCCACCTATAGGGAACTTTCTTTTCCGATTATTGCAGAGGTGTGGGGTGAGTGATTGGTTTGGTACGCTTCCTTGCTTGCAGGTGGAAGCCTTGTTTAGCAGTCTCAGTACCTTGCCTCTGCAGTACAATTTCCAGTTCAGGCGACGGACCAGAGGGGCAGTTGGACATTTCTGGTGATTCACTCAGTATGGGCATAGGGCGTCAGGATTTTTCAGCCAGTTGGGGAGATGGATGGCCCTTTTGCTTATGGGATCCAGGAGGGACGTACTTGCGGTTGGTATTTATTCAGGGAGTCGATTGGTGTGAGGTTTGGTTTCCCCTGCATCTGATCGTAGAGGTGCTAGTGATCTCAGTTGGAGTGAGGTTCTCAGTTTGGTTGAGGACTTTCTCATAGATGATGGCGGCACAGGGCAGATTGGTATGACTGATCCTACAGTGATTTGGGATCTTGGCATTAGACTGGTTGTTGTTTTGTTGCTGTGTGAATGGCTTCACAGGTTAGGGCATAATATTTGTTTCGGTTTCACACGACAGATTGGTGGAGTAGCTTTCCTTGAGGTTGGTTTGGGATCCAGGTATTATGATCACAGCACACAGATAGCGATTGCTTGAGGGCAAGCAATCTCCGGGAAGGGATGATTTGTAATGTCCCCTTTTCAGGGCACATTATTTCGTGCCTTGTAGTTAGCCTTTTCATCATGGTCCGGTTGGCTAACCGGGGTTTGGCAGGTGATCAGAGGGATGTTTGGCCTAGGTGTTTTCAGTTTCAGGCCAATTGGATCAGTTTCCACAGGGTTTCTAGGGTGCTTACTATTTATAGTAAGTCGGAAGAACTCAGTTTTTCTGTCATTTCAGTAGTGGACTTGGAGCGTCTTGCCGAGAGCTTTCCGAGAAGCTATCACACGTCTTCATCCGAGTTCGTTTGACCCCCCGTTTTAATGCCAGAAGGTTCCTTACTTTATTTTGTCACTTTATAACCCAACGGTTATATTTATTTAAAAAGTGACTTTAAGTGGAATATGAAGAGACAAAGTGGGGAAACTGAAGAGTCACAGCTACAACTTTAAAAGAAGACTTGGAGTCTCATTGTGCATGCTTAGTTTTATGAATTCATTTTCTCTTGGAGAATCCAGAGAGCTTCAGCTTTCAGTTCTGAAACCTGAGGACGGAAACCTTCAGGCTTTCTCGGTGGATTGGACGGAAACCCAGTTCATCTCCGATGCGGATTCACAACAGAGTTCGCCATTGTATTCACAGGTTCTTTTCTGTTATTTGATATCCTGTTGCATATTGTAGTTCGGATTTGGATTGTGAGAAATCCCAATGTTATTGTATTGCTGTTGTATAATGCAATAATGTTGCTGTAGGTTTTAATGGAATATATATTGCTGGTTTATTACTGTTGAATCCATGGTTTATTGCATGAATGTATTTGTTTAAATCTGCATGAGATTTATTTGTGAAAATTTGGGAGATACCCAGTTCGGGTCATTACACAAATCTTGATAAATTTGTAGTTGGAGTTCCGACGCCTGTAGTTGTCAACAATATTTGTCTTCTCTATTTAATTGCAACTATGAATGCTGAATGAATCCACAATTGATACGACTAAGAAGAAATATTGCATCTCCGAAGCTAAATATCTCTTGGGTTTTTGTCCTAGAGTTTATTTTGAACACAATCCACTTTCCATAGTGCGAGAAAAAAATTGATTAAGATTTCTGATTTCCTTTCTGCTCTTCCTTTTATACTTTGTTTGTGAGCTTTCGAGAGCTTTTATTTTAAATTGCATAAAGTGAGCCTTTTTAATTTTTAATATACTTTGGGCAATGGATAGTCCTTTTAACGCGCAAGGTCATCTTTAAATAAAATCATTGATTAAACTAAGTTGTCTGAAAAATATCAATGATAGACAATCTTAATATAATTAGTTAAAAATTCCCTCTCCAAGCTCCAGAATCAGCCTACAAATAAAATAGGTTAAGGGGTCCATTCTGAACACCTATGGGGACATTACATATTTTATATTCGTTTAAAAAGAATTGCTTGTACATTCCATTAATCATTACTATAATTATTTTAATATATTAATTAATATTCTTTCAAATTCTATTTATTTAAATCCAACATTATCTTTTATCTCAGTTTCTTTTATTTATAATTTTCAAAGCCACATTTATATTTTAATCTGATTTAATATTATTTATAAAATTATGGATAATTATTTCATGAATTAGGACCAAGTGTTTGCCCCTTAATACTGCATGCGTAGTTCCGATCTCCCCCATTTAACATTTTTCGGAAAAAGCATCAAACATTTATGCCATTAGTAGCACTTGTTTCACCTTATACAATTTTCATAGTTAAACAACGAATAATCAAATCAAATATTCCATTGGACATAAAAAACAAACATACTAAATACTAGCATAGAAATAAGCATTGAATCCACACAATATCTATAATATAAAATATTGACCATGCAACAACTAAAATCTCTTCGTCCAAATTACATGAGAATGGGTCAAAAATAATAAATCAATGAGGTCAATAATTCAGAATATTACAGGCTTATGTCAGATGAAATTTAGTATATTACTTTTTTTTGAAGTTATTACTTCTGTCTAACTATGAAATGTTTTATATCATAATGACAATCCCCTATTTTACTTTTGATTTTGTTTCTTGTAGGATGGTGGTACATTTAAGATTTATAAGGCATTTGTTTAAATGATTTTCGTTTTGTTATTTTTGGCAGGTATGGGATTTGAATAGACGAGCATTGGCATGTTATATCCAGTGGGAATCAAACATCACTGCATTTACTGTTATTCAGGGAACTTCTTGCATGTATGCTGTGTACTATTTATCTTTTTATATAATTGTCTGTTTTGGTTCGATTTTTCTTTTTAATTATTTTACACGTTAGGTATTTTATTTAACTTTTTGTTCACTCGATACTGTATAGTACATTTTCCAGTCTGGCTAAGTGGAATACTTTTAAAGTTTGGACAACACCCTCTAGAATCATTATGTCCAAACTAGCATCTATAATTTTGTCAATCTAGTCAGATGATTACTTTCTTGTATGAATTATATGATCATAGTCTTTTACAAACACGACCATGTTCAAATAGAAGTTTGAGTATTGATTTTCAATACAGGTATCTTGGGGATGACCTAGGAAATGTTGCTGTTGTCAAATATGACCAAGAAAAGGGAGAAATTTCTCGGATGCCCTATCATATTCCTGTACACATAGTACAAGGTAACCTTTCTTTGATATATGCTTTGGTGAAAAGTTCATGTTGTCAGATAGATGGAATCACAAGTAAGGAGCACCCTCTTTATCATATAAAAATGCAATTAGACCAGTTGTAGAAGCATTTCTTTCCTGATATGTATTGAGAGTACGTTTAATTTTTGTAAGGTTGTACTTCTTTACTTTTAATGATGTGTAACAGATGCATTAGGCATTCCCTCTGGAATTAAATATTACATGATTATTCGAGGGCATCCTTAAACTGTGCACTGGCCTTTCGGAGCTATTCATGGATGACGCCCTTTCTTCTACTTCCCATACAAGATAATTTTATTACATTGATTTTATATCCTGAATTTGGTATGATATGCATGTTTAACTACCACTTTCATATTTAGTTTTACTGATTCCCTGTTTGAGGATTTTGTTTCACCATAATATTTATGTATCTATTGTATTCACTTGTTAGAGGTGCTTTTGATACCCTTGACCATTCATGTTGATCGGTCATTCGTGGGTTAATATAATTTTTACTTGCTACCTTCTTTAGCAATGATGGATTTTTTTAATCTTTTTTGTCTTGGTGAAAGAGATTCCTTAGTTTGTTGTTTGGTGAAGATTTCCGGGGGATGCCTCTATGGTTGCATTCACATTACACGGAACTTTTAAAGAATAATAGTATGAGATGATACAAGTAATTTCACTTCACATTCTAATATGTGTTTCTACTCAAGAACTAAGGTGATGGTTAGAGTCTTGGACATTTCTTTTGTGATTTTTCTGCACTGCACAACAGGGAAAAGTGGGATGGTCACATGAAGCTTCCCAGGATAGTATTCTTAGAGGAATATAACTATTTGATTCCTAACCAATGCTCAACAAAGTTTTAGAATAAGAAAAAATCAAAGGAGTTGCTGAATTTACAATTCCAAATCCCATCTTCAATGGGGAATCTAGTTAAAGAGCTTTATAATTTGTAATGTCCCCATTTTCATGAGCATTAGAGTTTGAGGGATTAGCCTATTTTGTCCCTCGTAGGCTAATGAGGTTGGTTAGAGGGTTCTTTGAGGGATACATCTTCTTCAGTGGTCAGGATTTTGCAGGTTTGGCTTTTGTTCGAGGTCTCCAGGACTCCGTATGCGGTAATTGCTATTTATAGTAAGTTTTGAGGGGGTTAGAGAGGGACCCCTGCTATTTTTATAAATGGGGTATGGTCGTATGCGGCTTAATCACGTCAGTTCCCAGTTCAGACGGTGTGCAGAGATGATGAGTAATAATGGAGATATTAATATTTATTTGGATAAAATAAATATTAATAGTTTTGCGATTATATTGTAAAGTTATAATATAATTTTATATTATAACTTAAGTCACTTAAGTGAAGGGTCAATTTATTATAGATGGGGCCAAGTGAACAATTAATTTTAAAAGAATTATTTGTGCACAAACTATAG